>CAHIKZ030000147.1:315000-335000 GCA_903632075.3 Acanthosepion pharaonis
TCCTAGATTAATACTCGGATAATCACCAGGTAAATGTATCAACTAAGGAAACAAAAAAATAATTGGAAAAGCGCAGGTGGCATTGCTGTTTCGAACAGCTCACGTGCTGAGGCAAGTGGTGTCTTTCTAATGTGCGAGTAGAAGCAGAGATATGATGCCGTGTACCCTCAGAATGAAGAGATGTTGCCACAGACTGCACGCATCACGGGAGAAACAGACCTGCACTAATACAGAGGCCGGAGAGCAAAGATTAGGGAACTGGAGCATGGTGAAGCTTATAAGTACCTAGGAATTAGCGAAGGAGATGGCATACAACACCCCAAATGAAGGAAAATAAGAAAAGAATACTACAGACGTGTACGTCTGGTACTAAATACTGAGCTGAACTCAAAAAAACAGGATATCAGCCATAAACACATTGGCTGTCCCTGTGGTTCAATACAGCTTCAATGTCCTTAACTGGACCATAGCTGAAATTAAGCGACTGGATGCCAAAACGAAAGCTACTCACTTGCTATCGCATGCATCACCCCAAAGCTGATGTCGACCGTCTGTATGTGCCCAGATCCGAAGGAGGCAGATGATTAGTTCAACTAGAACTGTCCTACAAAACTACAACAATTGGCCTCCAAAGATATTTGGAAACTACTGAAGACTGGATGATGGTATGCGTCAAGGAACATAAAAGTAGTAAGCGTCTCTACTCCGTAATGAAGGAAGCCAACAAATTCAAAATGGAGTTCCAAATGAGCGTAGAGATGCAACTACAGCACAATACACCGGCTGAAACTGCAAAATACCTAAAAAAGATAGCTAAGACGAATGCAGCAGACCAGTTATAGAAGCGATGGCACGATAAACCGCTTCATGGCCAATACTCTGCCCGTACCAAACAAGCTGACGTAGACAAAACCCGTACCCATCAGTGGCTACGTAGTGCAGGGTTGAAAGCGGAAACTGAAGGTTTTATCCTTGCTGCGCAGGACCAATGCTTGCTAACTCGGAATTATCAAGCACATATACTAAAATATTGTGTCAGCCCAAAATGCAGATTCTGTGTGATAAATACCCAGAAACGATTGATCAACTTGTAGCAGGTTGTACGGTGTTGGCACCCACTGAATATAAAACCCGACATGACAGAGTGGGCCAATATCTGCACTGGAAAATCTGCAACTTCTACGGAAAAAACTGAAAGAAACTGGTATGAACACCACCCAGACCCGGTTACGGAGATAGGACCTGTTACAATTCTATGGGACTACACAATACACACTGACAGAACAATCAAGGCCAACCGCCCAGATATTGTTATTAAAGACCACAAACAAAATCGGTGCCTCCTTATTGATATGGCAGTCCCTGCCGACTGCAATGTATCTTTGAAGATATTCAAAAGTTGTCAAAGTACAAGGACCTTGAAATAGAAATCGCGAAAATGTGGTATATGGGAACATCAACAATCCCTGTTGTAGTTGGAGCTCTAGGACTGGTTGGAAAAAGATTCCAGTAGACTAATTGAAGGGATTCCTGGAAGTCCATGCCTCAAGGAGATAGAGAAAATTGTTCTGACAAGTACAGACCACACCTTACGAAGGGCTTTATCTATGTAATCATTTTTTTTTTTTTTTTTTTTTGTCAGTGGAAAGTGTCATGACGCCATTTCTAACCTTAGGTTTTTTTGTTTAACGGGACCCGGAAAGAAATGTTTGTAAACGCCAGAAATCAAAAGAAAAAAAAATAAATAATAATTTAATAATAATAATATATATATATATATATATATATATATATATATATATATATATATATATATATTTATTAAAGACATTTTTTTTTATGTTTAACGTTGTTATTTATAGATACAAGTATTTAAGCAAATGCTCTGTTTATGATAAACAGTATTAAATAACAATTTACCGGCCTGAATAAACTGAGAAATTTTCATAGAAAATATTCGTTCTTTGAAAGGATATTTTCTATGAAAAGGTTAGTTTGGGATAAATGTTATAGTTTGGGATAAAAATATGTTCTTGCTCTGAAGAATATAACAAAGAAGCAGATTGGATAGGTAGAACAAACATGGGCGGGAATCACAGAAGATTATTTTTAATGTGCACTGAAAAAGCACACAACTGGAAATCATCAGGAATAGATAAAATTCCTAACTTTTGGACAATTATCTAAATACAGCACACATAATTAACCAATGTTCTTCAATAAATCAAAAATTCTACTAAAATTCCGGCATGCTTAACTAAATAAATACTTGCCTTCCCACCAAGAATGGACAAACAAATGTCCCAAAACTACAGACCAATAACATGCCTTCCCATTACCTAAAATCTGTTGACATCTATACTGACAAAACATATATTACTTCATACAAACACATAACATACTTCCACTTTACAGAAAGAGTGCAAATACGTTTCTCTTGAAGATATTAAACAACGCTAGCAAGACAAACCTCTGCATGGTTAATATCTTTAAACGTGTTAATAAATTCGATGTTGCTAAAGTTGACACTCATCGATGGTTACTAGAATCTGGATTAAAGGCTGAAACGAAGGCATTATTCTTGCAGCACAAGACCAGAGACTTTTTACCAGAAACTTTCAGGTGACTATCATATAAAATATTGTGGATCCAAATTACAGATTCTGTGAGAAACCTCAAGAAATCACATACTATCTAATCTCAGGATGTTCCGTACTTGCGCCAAATGCATATAAATATAATGATAGAATGGGGCAATATTTACAGTGAATAATGTACAGACAATTTGAAAAAGATGTTAATAAAAACTGGTATGAACATCACTCAGCACTGGTTACAGAAATAGAAAACATCACAGTTATAACTTTATGGACAGGAAAATTGAAGCAAATAGGCCGGATATAATTGTCAAAATCCAAAAAGAAAAAGCTTGCATGCTAATTGATATGACTTGCATAGAAACCAAGGAATTTGGAAAACTATCGAATTATAAATACCTGGAAATCGAATCAGAAAATATGTGCAAAATGGAAACATGAATAATATCAATCATAGTACGTAAGCTTGGAATGATACAAACAGGAACGCAACAACACAATGAAAATATCCCTGGAGATCATAGTTTAATATAAATACTAAAAAGGTCTTGATAAGTACAGACCAGACACTGAGAAGAACTTGTAACACTAATTATGTTATGGGAGTTAGAAAAACAAATCATGGAATTTAGCCAAAACATCAAACAATTACCTGCAGACTTCGTAGGTAGTGTGGCAATAGCAGAAATTGAAATATAATGACTGTGGTGATGATGATAATAATAATAATAGGCATAAACAAAGGCTATCATATAAAACAAAAAGTAAAATATATCTATACATGTTTGAGAAATAAATACATGGGAAGTACGAATTAATTCATTATGGTTGTAAAATATCTTGATTAAAATGTATCTATTGTGAAGTAATCGGAATCATTCTTCCACTGACGTCAAAAGACAACTGAACACCAAAACAAGAAAAATGATGAGAATTTATAAGGCTTTACGGTCTGCAATGGATGTCGTAAGGCAACAGGTTAAAGGAGAGAAAAGCGAACCTGAACAGTCAGCCATGTAAACTACTTTGACGACGTAATTTAGGAATAATTAAGATTGGGCCAATATTAACTATCATTTCACATCAGGCAAGGCAACGATGCCTCTAGGACACTGGGATTTCCTGTTAAAAAATATGAGAAAAGTGAAGCATTATTATGAAACGAGAATACAAAAAGTAAGTTGAGGGAAAAGAACAATAAAAAGAACATGAATTAAGAAAACAGAAGATAACGATTAACATTGCATTTAAAATTTTGAAGATCAAACTTGACTGGAAATCAAAAAGCCGGAAAAGATTTCCCTAAGCGAGAAGTTCGTATAAAGAAACAGTTTGCGTAGAACGTATGGGTGCATCTAGTCATTTCAATCGTGAAATGATGAAGCCTTCCCACCAATCTAGAACTGCGATTAAATTCATAAAGTCTAGATAAAACTATTTAAAATATGTAAATCTAAACAAACATGAACCACCATATAAACAACAAGCTAAGAACACCAAAGCATTTATATAGAAAGTTCAAAAGACAAATAGCTGGGTTACGAGGTTACGAGGTTACGAAAACTTATCGTGAAAGTCAGTTATATTTGTAGAGGTTCAAACCTATGCCTTAAGAAGCAGTTTCCTAAAGATTAATAAAATTAAAAGGTAACAAAAATAAGTCTAGACACTGTCCAATAACGTTGATATTTCTGGCAAACATAATGAAGAATGTGAGCTTGGGGAATTTAACACTCACAAAATATATAGAATAAAAAATCGGCAGAGGGAAACTGAATAAGCTGTGTAAGGATTTTATATTAATAAATGGCAGATGAGGAACTGGAAGGGCGGGTAATGGAAAGGAGTGTAACTTAGCGAAAAAAGAACAAAGGATTGTGAAGAACACAGATCATTAACGTTATAAATGAACAAGGTACAAAGGGGAAGTAGAAGAAGTAGAAAAGAGGAAGAAGAATTTCAAATTAAGATGTCAATCAATAAGTTAATCAGCGAATATAGCAACTTATCAAAATAGGATTACAATAATATGCATAAGCACACAGTCTAAAACATATTCAGCGACCAGAATATATCCTAGAGAATCCCAAACATGAAATTGTCTGAGAATTTATTTCGAATGTGGTGGTGTGAATGGATACGAAATTAGAGAGTCGAGATCGAAATCCACTTGAGTTCTTTCAATTCACTTATGCGGAAATGCAATTAAGAAAGATATGATTATATCTATATCTTCTCCGTTCTATGTTAAATAACAGGGAAGACTAGGTTCTTTAATCTAGGTTAGCAATATCTCTAAGAGAATGATATCCCAAAACAGCCCTTGGCTTTGAGAGCAAATCACATGTTGCCATTTCAAGATCTTGCCACGGTGAAGAGATCGGCGGGAAAATGTTGAATGTGGTCAGTAGCAGAAACTAACAGACAACTCGTGTGGCACTGAACTGGAATAGTGTCATACAGAAGAACAATTAAACTAGACAATTGATAATACTTGATTTATTTATTGAAAGTGGGCGAATGCACATCGTCTTACCTTGTATCTCGCAACAGAAATGCCTATGATGATATAATGACATCTGGGGAAGTAGTGAGTCGGTGGCAAAATGTTTTGTTATTAATGGTATTTAAATGAAGTATCAGTCAAATCCAGAAGCACTATCTCCGGTAGTTATGACGAAAACGAATAAAACGGCAGATTTGGAGATGTAATGAAAGTACAGAATACGTCTGAAAGATCATGAAATATTTATATATATATATATATATATATATATATATATATATATATATATATATATATATATATATATTTCTTTTTATTTGTTTTGAGCCAACATAATAAAGTGTTTCGCAATTAGCACATGAATCAGTGATTGGACAACACCTATTAGAGAACTAACTATGCCCCACGCAACTTTCTTATGACTATATATTACGGTTACTTCATTAAGACGGATCAAAGTCACCAGTAAATAAATCAGTGATATTGGTTTATTTCTCTATTGCGCCATGTTATTTAAGTCATGGTAATTATGTGTGAAAAATAATATCATCCAAATGTCCATCAAGGCTTCGGCGGCACACCTACACATCATGGACTAAATTTTCAGCTGATGAATTGTTCTTGGCTTGTTGGCATAGACCTTAATTTTGAGATGACCCCAAAAGAATAAATCTAAAGGCGTCAAGCTGCACGATCGCGGTGGTCAATTCATTTCGCTGCTGCGACCTGGAAACTACTCATTTATTAAAGCCATTGTTGTATTTGTTTTGTGGCATGTGGCACCGCCCTGTTAGAACCAAAATCTTCGACATCCATATCATTCAATTCAGGCAATCAAAAGTTGGTTATCGCTCGTTTGTTACTGTAACAGAATTGTCGGCATCATTTTCGAAGAAATATGGCCCAATGGATTTGATAGCAAAGATTGCAAACCAAACAGTGACCTTTTGTGGATGTAGTGGCTTTTCAAAAATATTCCTTGGATTTCTATCCGCCAAAATTCAAGAATTCTTCTTATTAACGAATCCAATAACATGAAAATGGGCTTTATCACTAAAGCGGATATTCTGAGAAAAATTTTCATCTTTTTGTCTTTGCTCCTTCACCCAATTGACGAATGTGCGTCGCTCCAAATGGCCATCAGGTTTCAGTTCTTGTATCAACTGAATTTTTTTGTAGGTGTGTGGAGAGAGATTTTTCGTCAAAATTCGATGTGACGTTGTTGTGGAGAGTTTCAATTCCTGCGGGCGATGGCGAATAGAAGTGTCTGTATTTTCGGCCACATTCTCGTGCACTGCAGCAATTTTCTCAGCTGAACGGCGTAAACGATCACACAGTGGTGTTTTCACCTCTGTCACCGACCCAGTTTGTTTCAATTCACGAACATTTATTGCCAGTTGCACACTCGGTTGCTCGATTATGTTGCCCCAAAATTCGCAAAGTGCGCGAAATGCACTTTTGTTTGAACGTCCATTTTCGTAATAGGCTTCGATAACTTTAACACATTGTTTGATTGTTAATCTTTCCATGGTTGAAATTGCCAAGGACTTAAGCTGTTGAATCTTAAAGAAAACGAAAAAAGATCATTAGACGCTTAAACTTAATTCACATTTAAAATCGGTCCATTTTATAGGAACACCATTCATATATATATATATATATATATATATATATATATATGTGTGTGTGTGTGTGTGTGTGTGTGTGTGTGTGTGCGTGATGTTTGTGTACGCGCTCGCGTGTGTGTGCGTGTGTAATTTTATATATCAAAAACATTATTTAGAAAAATAGTATGACAAATTGGTAAAAAAAAAATTGCTAAGAGTTTCAACAAATCCGATGAAATCCTAACGGATGAAATGCGTCAAATCTTTTTTTTTCAATTTGTCAGTAGTATTTGAATATATATATATATATATATATATATATATATATATACTACTCAAAAATAGAAAAGATTCAGATTCGTATGTATATATCTTCTTTACATACAGTAGGAGGAAACAAATATTCGTACACATACAATTTTTATTATTGTATTTCCAACTAATGAATAAAGAAACTTTTCATATAACAGAAAAAATGATTTAATAGAAATAAATTCCATTTATCCATTTTACTAGTTGAAAAATGTATTCGTATAATACAAAAAAGTAGCATAATCTTCATTTAATACTTTGTAGAATATCCATTATTTACTTCTACTGCAACGATCCTCACTTAATGATTTGCAAATTTTTTTTTTGTAATTTGTTCGATTCTTCTTCGTATATGATCTTCAGATCCGGTATGTTTGTAGCATCTCTCGATTGGATTTGGATTTTCGAATAACGCCACAGATTCTTGATTGGGTTTAAAACTGGCCATTTCAGGATATTTACATTATTTTTTGCATGCCAATTCTTCATTGATTTTGCCTTGTGCTTCGGATCATTATCTTGCTGGAAGATCTTATCAGGAGGAAGTTCAAGTTTTTTTTTTAGGAAATCATTGAATTTGCTTCCGAAATATTTTGATATGCTGCGGCATTCATTCTACCATCTATTACTGATATGGTTCCAGTATCTTTTGTAGGAAAAGTATCCCAAAACCATGATGCTGCCACAACTGAGTTCTTTCTTTTGAAGGCATGACCAATTTCCTCCAAACATGATTTCTTGAATTACCTCCAGACGACTAGATTTTGGTTTCGTCTGTCCAATCTTTCCAATTACGATTTGTCCTTATCCTTACGTTAAAGAGCGAATTTCAACCTGCTAACTCTGTGTCTTTTCGACAGCAGGGAGTTTTCCGAGGGAATCGTGACATATCATTGTTCCTGAGAATTGCATTGCCGTTTAGTGAAACAGGTTCCTGATGAAAGCAAATCGGCGTGCAACACTTGGCCAGTAACCATTAGATTTTGTTTGATTTGACGCATTAATTTCCTCGAAGATCTTGAAGAAATTAAAAAAGTATTAAAGCAATATAAATTTTAAAAAATTGAAATTTGCTTGGTACTGTAGTGGACCGTGGCTGTGATGTTGTTGAGTAGACGTAGAAGAACACATGTGGGTTCAGATTTTCCTGCTAGCCGGTCCAACTACAAGAAAGTTTGGACTTTTGTGTGTGTGTGTGTGTGTGTGTGTGTGTGTGTGTGTGTGTGTGTGTGTGTGTGTGTGTGTGTGTGTGTGAATATTAAATATGTGCGTGTGTATTATGCTTAGCGTCTTCCCAGCATTTAGGAAACGCTATATCTGTGAGCGCTCACATCTTCGAGGTAATAAGGCTAAAAGCCTGAGGAAAAAGAAGGATTTACCTCAAGGTGGCGGCCCAAAGGCCTGAGGGAAAAGAGGAAGAGGCGAAGGGTCAACGACCATTTATAGCCAGGGAAGAGAGACCCCTGGTGAAAGGGTTAACGAACTAAAGGAGGAGTTAACTCCGACAGTACGAATACTTTAGGTATCCATTAAAATGGATAAATGGGATTTATTTCTATTAAATCATTTTTTCTGTTTTGTAAAAAAACAAAGTACCTGCAGAAATAGGAATATCCATTAAATAACATCTGATTTAATAAAAGTATATTGTACTAAAAAATAAAAATTGCATTAATTTAAAATTTGCTTTTTTTTACGTTTAGGTACGAAGATTTGCAGGTATGACTCCTCGTGAAATGTTATGGTAAATGAAAATAGAGTCAAACTCGACTGAGCTCAACGTAGCTGACCGGCTAAAACATGCAGAATCAGATGGTGGTTTTGCCTACAAAGGCGGACGGCATATTTATTAATGTTTTCTCAGAAAAGGCCAGTAGACGAAATAAATAAATTTTAAAAATGTTGTGGGGCTCTACCCTTTTTACATAAGATGGATTCGTTCAAAGTATAATTAGACTGACAGAGAGAATAACTGCTGTTGAGGTACGTTGCGATACGTGGAGATACGTTGAGATACGTTGAGACAGGTTGAGAGATACGGAGACAGACACAGGGTATTCTCAGAGAGTCATACAAGAGTCGAGAGAGAGAGAGATAGATGATTAGGCTTTACTTACAGAGACTTGTACATATACTTTCTACTAACCCGCATTCCTGGACTACTAATCTTCACTTCAAGTCTGTATTCTTACGTTTAATACACTTATTTTTCTCAATTACTGGCGTTGTTTATTTATTTGTGCAGAATTCCATTCACGGAATCCACAAAATAAAATTAAAAATAAACGCCTCGTGTATTCAAATACATGTTTCCATTAAAATATCGCTTAAAGCAATAAAAATATGTATTTGAGTATTTGTGTTTGAGAGGCAGATGCGGAAATAAAGCAGAAATTTGTGTCAAACTTTGTCAAGTTGATTAGAATGGCCCCGAAAAATTTAGAGTAAAGGCTAGAATAAGTGACATACCTGATCAATGCAGACGAGAACATTAATGAAAACGGCTAGAATACTGCAATATTTAGTCGACTTACTCTTATCTGTTCTCCATGGATACACATCCTACAAAACTGTCGAAACATCTCAACGAGAAAAAAATACATTATTCTTTTGGATGCCTATAACCAAAATGACAATTACAAGGTGTCGGCGCCGTAGTAAACAATTGCATGAATTGTTTGGACTTTTCCTTCGATCTTTTTGGATTCGTGCTTTATCATTTTCCTCTGTCCCACTTTCTCCCTCACTCCGCAGACGACGGCCGATTCGTTTCTTAATCGATTTACAAACATAAGGAACGCTTCAGTGGATGCATTTAAACACAATTGTCCATAATGTGGGACTTGAGTTTGGCCTAAAAAAAGAGATTGTTTGATTAGTTGACTGGCTAATGTATATAGTGGCCATCTTTGGATTGTCGCTTGGAATATGTCGCCAGGAGGCATTTTACTATAAGCTAGTTCTGCAATTTTACGCCCATCAATCATAGAATGGACAAGTAGAAAAATTGCTTTCAATAAAAATATATGAAATATGTAAAAGCAATAATGAGAACTAAATGGATAGACGGACACAAAATGAAGAAAGAAAACTGAATAATAAAAAAAACAACTAAAGAATAAAACGAAAACAAATCCATAACAAAGTAAAAAGAAATGAAAGGAAGATGAAATGAAACGAAAAAGTAAAAAGAGGAAATATAATAAAAGTGCGGATGATGGAAAATAAAGGAAGAAAAAAAAGAGAAATAAATAATAGAAAGAAAACCAAATAATACATGAACGATAGGAAGGAAAATACAATGATGAAATTGTTGCCAAAGCAAAGAAACAAAGACATTAATCTAAAATGTAGAAAATGAGTTCAATGAAAAAAAGAAGAAAGAATGACTTAAATTAAAGAAAGAAAAAAAGGAAGGAAAATATAATGAAGAAAGAAAGAAAACGAATGCGATGAAAGAAAGAATGATAACAGCTTGAATGAAGGAATGTAAATGCGTTTGATGAAGTAGACAAAAAATGCATTGAACGAAAAATGAATAAAGGAAGGAAAATGCGCTGAAGAAAGAAAAAGAGCGAATGCAGTAAAAGAATGAAATATAATGCCCAGAAAAAGAAAGACATTAAGGAAGCAAATAAAAGAGAAAGCGTTGGATTGAAGAAAGAAATAAAGAAAAAAAGAAAGAAGATAAACAGAAGACATTGAGGGAAAAAAGATGGCGAAGAAAGAAAGAAAGAAAGAAAGAAAGAAAGAAAGAAACGAAGAAAGAAATAAAGAAGGCGTTGGATGGAAAAAAATAAAGAAAAAAAGAAAGGTGATAGAAGTAATTGGACAAAAGAAAGAGATGGCGTAGAAAGAAAGAAAGAAACAAACAAAGAAAGAAAGAAACAAAGAAAGAGAAGGACTTGGAATAAAGAAAGCCGGAAAGAAAGAGATGGCGTAGAAAGAAAGAAAGAAAGAAAGAAAGAAAGAAAGAAAGAAAGAAAGAGAAGGACTTGGAATAAAGAAAGCCGGAAAGAAAGAGAAGTATTTGAAAGAAAGAAAGAAACAAACAAACAAACAAACAAACAAACAAACAAACAAAGAGTAGGATTTGAAAGAAAGAAATAACGTCAGAAAGAGAAGTGGTTAAAAGAGATAAACAACGAAAGAAAGCAAGAGAACTTGAAAGAAAGAAAAAAAGAAAGAAAGAAAAGGAGTTAAAATAAATAAATAAAGGAAAAAAGAAAGACAATCAGTTGATTGAAATAAATAAAGAGAATGAGTTGAAAAAAATAAGAACGAAAGAGATGTTATAAGAAAGAAGAAAAATGAAAAAGACAATGCGTTGAATGAAAGCAAGAAAGAGACTGAATTGAATGAAATTTTGGGGAAGCGATTTCTCTTATAGCAACAACTCTTCAATTCAATTTAATTGAATTATGACAATCTGTTTTAGTACTCATTACTTTTCGTACTCAGATACATTGGCAAAAGTTTTTTTACCTGAACGTTAACACAAAAATCCAAAATGTCTGGTTTGAACATATTTTTCCCAAATGACTGGAATAATCTGACCGAGTAGAAAATATTTGAATCGGATGCTTCCAAATATGATCATACATCGTCACCTTATATCAGGAGTCCCGTTCACAATTAGGTTCATAGGGATACCACTTGTAGCGCAACTATCGCCTCTGTGGTGTGTCTAGTGTAATATGACTTCAAATATCTCATCTCTTCATCAGACACGTTTTGAATTCACAGTTGTCCTCAGAATCAACTCTGTATTGTGAGTGCAGTTTCAGACTTCAGCGATTTTTAGACAATGGTATGCTTGAGGCGTGAAAATAAAAGTCATCAGGCACTGTGAATTTTTTTCTGTCTACACACACCATGTAAGATGTTCTCGTTTTCAACGTATGATGACCAATAATTTACCTTTAGAATTTACATCACATCTTATTTTATGAGTTTTTTGTTGACACTAAACCTGGCTTGCTACTGCAAACCACACCACATCTTTCACATAGAAATGTTGAACAGTATTCTTCGATGTAGTCTTAGATGACTCACCTGCTCATTCCGTGTGCAGGTGTTGCTCCAAATGCCGATTTGGCATATTGTTTTTTCACATGCTACGGGTAGCTTACGCATCAATCTATGATGGTTGTATTCCAGTAGGTTTGATATTATCTTTGAGTTCAGCTGAGTTTATCAAACGAGAACTTTTTCACATTACGCTTCCCGGCCTGAAATTGGATAGAAGTGAGATTTTTTTTTTCGCAGTCCTTCATCATCCATCCCAACAACATGGCCATCCCATCATAACTGAGACTGCATCAATAAGACTTGTATGCATTGCGCATGCCATTTATCAAACAGATGCTTTTTTCAGACAATGATATATTGTATTTCCATGTAAAACCACAGATATTTCGGAGACATTTCTTATGGAAAATATAGAGGTCTATGCATTATGTATTTGTAAATGGGTTCAATATCAGTAATAGAACAGTTGTAAATTTAAAAGTGGGTACTGAGGTCAGCACTGAGCGATTATCTGTCTGTTTCATGATTGAACCTAATTCTTCGGACATGGATGTTGTGTTTCGGCACGCCTATATTTATATCTTAGTCAATGGTGCATTATCGTTACCAATGTCTAATATATTATCCTAACGGTTATTCATTAGGCGTTAATGCTTATGTTTCAAATTATTCAAGAGGCAACTAAGAAGGAATAATTGTGAATCCGAATAAGATTAATTGTGGCTATCTTATAGTTATATTTATTCATTATTGATTATTTAATTATTTGTTGTCTATTATTATTGTTGTTACATTCACTTAGGTTTATGATTGCATTTGTAGTTTACTTTATTTAGATTTTTATTTTTACTATTTGTGTTTTGTGGTTAGTCATCTTATTTGTTTTGTTTAAAGTACTTGCTAAAGTACTGGTATGTTACATAATCTTTGTGGTATATAGTGTTTCCATTTGCATTTTTGATGGTGGCATTTTACAATGTATTCTTTGTTAGTCTTCGATTTTACGTAATGCAGTAAACATTTGTATTTGTGTCTGCATTTTTGCTTTAGTTCCTGACCATCAGGCTGAGATTCAAACTGTCGTATCTTCGCTCGGGTGGAAACTTTAAATTTTCTCTCTCAATTTTGTTTTTGTCTTTGGACAGAACACAACAAATAAATGAGGGATGCCTGTTCTGGGATATTCCAAACCTGTTGCAAAACGCCCCTCATTACATTAAAGCGGGATCGGCAGCAGCGCAGCGTTTGTTGTGTGAAGTGGTAATCTGGGGACTTGGCTTTTGTGCACGTGGTTTGGATCTCTAATTTAAACCGACATTGTACAATATCTCGTCACCGTGGGTAGGAACGATTAAATATTATGTGTTGTATCTGTGCTTCTAATCGCTAATGGTAATGTTAGTGTTTACCGTTTCCCTGTAAGGAAGCATTCGACATCTAATGCTGACCTCGTTTAACAATCTTGCTCTTAAAATATTTCTTTCCAAAATAAGTTACTTAAAGCCAATAAATCATATCGGAACTTTTATTAATGAAGGGAGCTTCCTTCTTAACATTTTTTTTTCAAGTGGAATATTTTGTGTTCGGTATAATAACGTCAAGCGGAGTTTATTCTATGGTCAATTTATTATATCTCCGATATTTATTTAGTTAGAACTGATTCATACATGTACGTACTTTAATATTTACTAATTTCACAACCTGAATGTTTATGATAGATTCAGATTACGTGCTAGGTTCGTGTTTATATATTTTTCTGTAATAAAACAAACAGATATATAAAAAAAACAAAAACAAGTGCCTGCTGCTTTGATTTGAACGTCTGATTGAGAAATAACGAGGCGATTGATATCTACATTGCAATCATTTTGACAGCAGAGTATAATGACATTACAAATACTATGTACGGCTATGATATTTATCCTTGGCAGATGGCAGAAATACGTGACTGTTCCAAATGCAAATAATCCTATTTTGGAAGTCTATGATATTTATTGACATATGTAAAGAGTCTCATGTGAAAACCTTCTTTTAGAAAGAACTTTAGAAAAAAGGTTTCGTTTTTATTTTTAAATTATTATCAAAATAAAGAACCAGTTTTCATTTACTTTTTTCTTTTAAGAAGCTATTTCCTTCTACGTTTTCAGAATTTTACTTAACAGTTGCTCGTTTCTGAAGATAAATCAAAAAATCGTCTATATTGCAATAAATAGAAATAAAATATGTTGTAGTTATTTAAGCGTTGAAAATATTATAAAAGGCAAATAATGCAAGTAGACATTAACAAGCATTAAAATGTTTGAAAACTGTAAAATAAAAATATTTGAAGTGAAATGAATTAACAGAGATGAAAAATTCCGTGAAAACAGTAAGAAAAGGAGAAAAAATAAAACGAAATGCTGCATGAAAGCTATTATTAACCTCTAAGTTATTCGGACCCAAATGCTTATTCCTGTTCGTCTTATTGCTGTGTTTTTGAAGATATTCATCTAATATAATATTTTTTTCAAATTATATATCATCGGAAAGTGAGACATTTTCTTCAATTCAAGAGTTGTATAAACTAATATTCTCATCAAATGTTGTGCAATATTCCCTGTGACCACAAAAGTTATACAAGCTTCTCGCAGATGAAAAAGAAACTTGAGGCAAGAAAAATGTGATTCTGAAGAAGGATGATGAGAATACCATGGACCGAAATGTGCGCAAGGACGATTTTTTATGCCATCAGAAACACAAATATATATATATATATATATATATATATATATATATATATATATATATATATATATATATATATATGGACAGAGAGAGAGAGAGACCGAAAAGTGCAATTTAAATTCGTAGGGCATATAATACAGAACGGGATCTTGGAGAATTTCACTCTCAAAAGAGACATTGAAGTTAGGATGGACTGAAGAAAGCATAGAATAACCTACTTGAAATAGAAAATTTTCGTTAGAAAGTAAGAAAAAATACCGAGTAAAAAATAACATCGTCCACCGTATATGGTAATAAATGCTGACTAATTTCCTCTCAGCTACAGAAGAGAATTGAGGCAGCAGAAATGTGATTCTAAAGAAGGAATATGAGAATACAACGGGCTGAACATTTGAGTAACAACAAAGTTTTAAGTTGGTCGTTTGCTTTTGTTTACCTGCTTTTGTGTTTAAACTCTATGGGTTATTTCATCATGGAATCTAAATATTTTGTACATAATTTTATACTTTCTAGGCAAACGTATGTTTTATAGATATATCTTATGTGGATGATCTATTGTAGATGTTTGGTATAGACCCATTTTTTAAATTATGTTAACATCTTCAGTATTTTCAAACAGATTTCTCATAATGTTTCCCGTGAAGTATTTATGTTTTATAGGGGCTAAGTGTGTAAATTCAGTTAATATATGTTTAATCGTGAGTGAAGATTGGTACGTTGTACATGTTACCAAATTTTTATTCTTCTACAAGACTGAATGGATGAGGTATGTGTGGCCTATGTTTATCGAGTTAGTGGTTGTCTTTTTAAGAGAATCGAACCAGAAAATGACTTACACCGAGAAGCAGAAAGAGAAAGTTTAAAATTCTTTGACATGTAACTAATAAGGATGGCTCGGAGGCATATTGAAAACTCAGAGAATAAACAACCTATCAAGTATATGTAAATGGTTAGCAGAATTTTGGTCGACTATGTGGAGCATTGATGTTATTCAATCATATTTTTTACGTGGGATCATAATTCTCCACAACTTCCTTATTCGATAAATTATAGTTAGGATAAGTATGTGTCTTCTAAGTTTCATGTATTTTTTTTAATTAAGCGAATAATTTTAAATTTATGTGTTTTAAGAAAACGAATATGTAAGCTAGCTTTTATTAATATTTGCATAAATATTAATGGATAGTTTCTAGAAAAATCTTGATATATCTTCATATAAAATATATCAGATTAGAAATAGCTTGCTTCCTCCGTTAGGTAATAGCATATTATATGTATTAAGCCTTGTAGTAGCTTGTCTCTCTTCTGACAATTTTTGGTATAATTGCAGCAGACCGAGTAAATCCCTCAAGGCTAGTTTCGTACTCGGGTATGTTGAAGCTCTATATCCGAAATGCCTTCCAGGTTTTGTGACATTTTCAGGAGATCCATGAACTAATTTCAAAGAAGCACAAAACTCTAATCTCCTTCAAAGTATGATCCTGTAACTTTAATGAAAATGATGCAATGATCAGCAACTTCGTTAAGTCCCCATGGACGTCATCCAAAGTGAATTTATTCAAGACACTTGTCACAAGCACCTTCATCTTCTCAATCTCTAACTTAACGACTAACTTATGAAATTCTTCTTCAACTTAATGAAAAACAAAATGCCCCAGGGTGTGGAGTCTGATCTGTATGTAGGGCGGGGAACATTTTTAATGCCCGTGTCTGTTAACTTTAAATTTTTTTTGCTTAACTAGAATCTAAATTGTCTTCATTTCCCGTCCGCATTCTACAAAGTATTCGGCTGTGAAAAATAGTGTTTAATAGGGAGTGTACAAAGAGCTGTTACAGCCGGTTTCTTATCTCTTGAATAACAAATGTTGGCATGTATATAGATGTATAGTAATAATTTATTAAAATTAGAATAATCTACAACAATTATTACTTAATCTTCTAAAAATGTCTAAAAACATGGTATACGTTGCTAGAAAAATGAATGTATAAAATTAAATTTGTTGCAAGTTTCTACAAATTTCACACGTTGCCATTGTCTTAGATAACTAATGTACCGTTACATTTTGATTATGAAGAAAAACAGAAGAAATGGATATATCAGAGATGTTTCTGTGTTGTAAAGAAAGAAAAAAAGAAACAACCAACCAAGCAAATAAAAAAAAAAAGAAATAGAGAAGGCGATGAAGTTCTTATACGTTGAAAGTTTGTTGTTATTGTTTTGGGAAACATTTTCAGATTTATACATTTTCATTTTGTTACACTTACTGTCTTTAATAATGACTTACCGGACAAATCATTATAAAAGAACATAATAAAATACTGCAGAATTTCCATTTTCCTTCTCGTAGTAATAAATATATTTTATGTAGATGTAGACGATAATGAAAAAAGATTTACATCGGCCAGCGATTAAAGTTTAACAAGTCTGTGTCCAAACCGTTACTACTGGAGTGAACGCTTTCATTGCTTTACAAACTATACATTATTAATACATATGAATAAAATAGAGATTAATAGAAAAGTCTAAAGAGGGTAGAATTAAGACTAAAAAGAGGCAAGCGAAACACGACGATAGGATGGAATTTATGAAAACATTGGAGAGTTTAGACAAATAAATAAGAAAAAAGCAAGAATGAAACAAAAAGCAAAAGTAGAGAAGAAACTATAGATAAACACTGAGACTCTTCCAAAGGAAATCGGATCTTTATGCAAAGCGAAAAGAAATAAATATCAACATAGAAGAGAGATGCGTTGGAGTGAAGATAAGCAAAGACGATTAATGAAATCCTTAAGGAAAGTATGTATTTGCAGAAAACTCCTCTCAGAAAACTTAATGTCGGCCGCACTTTTGCCCTCAAACACAGTAGATTTATCTTTCAGTTACCCCTTATGTACCCCCAGGACGTGGGTGATCATGTCTCTTCTCAACTTCCCCCTGTGTAACTCTTAGTAACGTCCTACCTTCTATACCATCATCCATTCGCATATGATTGCCGGATATATTTAACCAGCATTCCTATCAAAGCTTTTTAACGTGGGGAGCGCAATACACATATTTACGCATATAGGCTAAAGAGATCTTTTTTTTACTAGTCCTCGCAACTACTGTCACGCTGGCACCGATATTACATTCCTGTTCACTTATTGTATTCTCCCTTTAATAATGTTTTCTTTTTCACATATTCTTTCACCGTCATTAATCTCTTGGATCTTAGTGGCTTTATTATCTTGCCTGTGATGAAATTTTTCTTTTTTTTTTTAAATGTGTGAAAAACTACAATCACCTACGTCCTGAAACGATAAGGATTTAAAAAAAGAAAAGACGCGAACTAAAACGAAAGTGCGATGTTTTTGTTTCACCCAGCAGAAATGATGTCATGACTTTTAGAAAGACAAGTCGCTTAACGAAGAATAATGTGTTCGCAAAAAGTAGTAATTGAAGGAGTAATTTGGGATGATTAAAAGAAAAGTTGTTCAAATGAAGATAATAGAGAAAATAAAGGCGATAAAAGGAATGAGCATTAAATTAAATAACGAAAATGAAAATAAAAAAAAGATTAAGATGAGAAAGAAGCCTGGTTTAGATATAAACGATAAGGACGGACTGAAGAGACAAGATTAAATTAAAAAAAACAGAAAAGGCTAAAAAATTAGATTATTTATTCTATAATAATAGAGCTAGATGCTGACCTAGTTAAGTTTAATATAAAAATTAGCATTCATACTTTTAAAGTTTTCTTTTCCTATGTGCCGTGATTCTTCAGGACATTGACAAACATAACTCATAATTTCCTCTCATTTGCAACTATATAATATTTTTGCACAATCACATCAGTTTGTTTCCTCACTGCTTTCCTTTGTCTTTCCTGCTTGTAATATATTCAGTGTGTCAAATTCTCCTACCCATTCATTATGTCCAAAGAATGTTCTAATTTAAGTTTAAAAAACTGAAAAACGAAAAAAATAAGTTCGTGTTGTTAGTTTCAAAAAGTATTCATCATCCAGATTTGAAACATTTCAAAATTTCTTTAGAACGAACAGGCTTTCATATAAGCTGTAATAATTATAAAGAAACAGAAAACTATTAACTGTAAGAAAACAAATATATAGTTTTAATAAAACGAAAAATAATGAAACAGAACAGGTTGAGAGTTGCGTATTACCAAGGCCAAAATCAATCAAGTACATAAATTAAAATATAGGTATAATGTAATAACAGAGGATGGAAAATATGGCACCGAATAGCGTCTGCATGATAACAGTTATTTTTCTTTCTTTTTTTTTTAATGAGAGAATTAAATATGCGGATATGATATGGAATAGCGAAACTCCAATATGATAATGAATGTTGGAAAATATATTCAGAGATGAGGAAGATACATAAAACAAGAGAGACGTGGCTTTGCACAGAAATGCTGAGAAGAGTGTGGACAAATTATGATTGTGAGAAGGAACATTTAAATAAACTAGAAAGTGATAATTACTATCAGACAATTAATATTTCTGTGAAGCGGAATTAATGAGGGCTTGTAAAATCTAACAGTCAAAATGGACAGTGAAATTAAAAATGTTGAGAAAGGGCGCAAAGCTAGTAAAATCCATAAATTAGAGGATATTGTGGAGAAACATGATATCGTATATCCTTAAGAGACACGGTCTATAAAAGCTTTAATCCTAACCAACTAAAGGCAGTAAAGCCACTAAAACGCAATGGGTTAGAGGGTGTGGAAGCATTAGGAACAAAATCATTAATGAGCTGGGGAAGAAAAAAACAAACAAACTAAACAGTGGAACAATAGATGGCGATTGACATTACATTTAACCTTTTGCAGATTCAAGTTGTCTGGAAAGCATGGATCCGGAAGGGAGATCTACAAGCGATAAGTGGGAGAAAAGAAACTGTTAACATAGAACTTACGGCTACATATAGCTAGCTCAGCTATAACTTGATGACAACTCGACGCCAGTCTTGTACCCCGCTTAAATTCAGAGAGTCTAGGAACTATACCGAATAGTTCATCTGAACATTTACCATGAAAATATTTCTAAGCAAGGCACAGAGAGGCAACCTTACGGTGGTGTGTGAATAAATGAAACCAATCCGCCAAAATATAGCTGATTCAATTTTGAATCTTATCAAGGAGCTCAAGGTAAACTTAATAAAAAAAAATGTAATACCTGACTTTGAAAAGAAAGTTTTGTCGCTCTTGAAAACGCCAAATA
>CAHIKZ030000147.1:345000-360000 GCA_903632075.3 Acanthosepion pharaonis
CAAAAGTTCAAGATATCAAAGAAAAAGATAACAAACTTTATGTCTAGTTGTTCAATACATCCCGACCCGTTCTATGGATTGTGACACGTTGTTTTCCGTTAGGCGAGTTTTAACGCTTCAAGATGTTCGCTCTTTAAGAAATTGGTTTTTCGGTGTGTCTTCGGACGAAAGTCGAAAAAAACTTATTGTGGTGGTCTTGATCTAAGTCGCACTTCAAAATAATTGTTCTTGGATTGAAGAGGAGTCCGGAATTTGCGTGAATCTTGGTCAGCTATCTGCGAGGCGGAAGTCTCTCGAACAGAACTGGAACTCAACTCGAACTTGACTGCAACTCAACTCAAAACTCAAACTTAACTGATTTCTGCTTGCTGCGGCTTCGCTTATATGAACGCCGACTATAACCGGGTTGGGTTTTTCGGCGTCGGGGGTTCGTCGATAATTCTAATTACATATCCACCTCTCTGGTTAGGAATTTCCACTTGTTTTCCATTTTTGGGAGCCTTTTCTTACTCCCACCTTCTCACCATACTTCAGTGGGGCGTGAGATGCCCTCCCCACTTCTTCGTAGCAGCTTCTCATACCTATCCTCTGGATGGGCGGGGACAGCTTCCTTCGTGCGTCACGTGATCACCACTCGACCAATGATGTCTTAGTCGGGCGTGGACGAATCCGCGGCTTTGTTTCAGGAAAAAAAAAATATCTTGCTTAACTAAAAAAAAATATCTTTTCTTTTCCTTCTTTTCCTCTTAATCGCAGTTATCATTTTCTCTAGCCGAAAACAGGACAAGACGGTGGTCATAACTCTTATTCTACACCTGGGCTTCGTCAGTACTTATCGCTAATTATCAGAATGGGTGGTCTTTTTAACACGGCCAAACGTCGCCCCGAAAAGAACATTGCTAAGTTCCCATTCATTTCATTTCGGTACACATTTCTGATAACATAATTTTATTATCGCAGGCTAAAGATGTTCCGTCGAAAGAAATCTGTCAGTGGACACATCGTGTGCGGCTTTTAATTTTTCATATCTATCCAAAGCCCTTTGGTCCACCTGTTTTCCGTCACTTATCCAAATAACATTTTCATGTGGATTTTTCTTTGGCCAGTCGGCTAGCAGTTTGTTTACGTATTCCAGATAACACAACCGTCGCCAAAACACACCCGATACCTTTATCCACTCAGGATTTCCCTGTCATTGTAATGACACTCTTTCGCCATTTGTTAGTTAGCAAAATATCCTTTAACCATTGTCTCTTAGCCGTGGTGTTCTGCTTTTCATCCACGTTTTGGGTCTCGCCTTTTTTTTTCCTTCTTTTCTTTTTCTGCCTCGGTAAATGGTGCCACAGACTGATATATTGTAAGTTGATCGTCTATTGTTTAATTGCTGATCCTCAAATATTGTTTCTTATGACGTAAAATTAATAGATAAACACTGCAGATTTAAGTACCTTTCTCTGTGCACTGGATAAAAAAAATGTATTTATCATATCTGGATTTCTTCTTCGTAAGGTTTATGGGCTTCCATTACTTCATCTCGTTAAATATTCCAATCGAAAGTTTAATTTCTACACGTATCGATGACTCCATTGGTCGGAATTATTCGCCGAAACTGTTTTTTTTTTCGAAAACATATTGGACGGGATGTAACGATACATAAGTGTTCAGTTCGATACACTAGTGTTCAGCCCACATATATATGTCTTGCTGTAATGTGTTAACAGTTGCTAGAGACAGGAAATAATTTATAACATGATGGTATTGACCATCTGTACAATTGCATGCATGAGTGTACAATCCTGCATTGTGCCCAAAGGAGGATATGCATAATAATAATATAAAATCTGGAGACTGTATTTCCAGGCCTTATTTTAGAAACAATGGTCGTATTGATTTGTACAATGGAAACTTTACTGCAGATCTACTATGTTAGTTTTATGAATAATATAGAGAAAATCGAAACATTTATTCAGTGAGTTGCAATTTTATATAGCATCAGCCATGCGCATCCACACACACAAACACACAATATTCATATATATATATATATATATATATATATATATATATATATATGAAAAATATATATATATATATATACATATATATTTATACAACTATAAATATGTATATTATTATATATATGTATATATATATATATACATATGTATGTATGTAGGCATGCATATATATATATATATTAATATACATCTAAAATATATCTATAAATATATATATATATGTATATATATATATATATATATTTATATATATTTATATTTATATATTTATATATATATATATATAGTATATATATATTGATATATATATACATACACGTTTATATATATAAAATATATATATATACATATTTATAAATCTATAAATATATATAGATAGATTTATATATATATATATATATATATATATATATATATATATATATATTTACATATGTATATATATTTATAATTATATAATTTCATATATATTTATATCATCAAGCCCAGGGTCACAATCTCACATCAATGCAACTATATATATATATATATATATATATATATATATATATGAGTGTGTGTTTGTGTGTGTTTGTGAGTGTGTGTGTGTGTGTGTGTATGTGTGTGTGTGTGTGTTATATTTATGGGATAAAGTGCTCAATATCAGAGATAGAGCGTGTGTAAATATAAAGAACTATAAAATATGGAAATATAAACTAGAAAAGCAATAATAAATATCTTTAAAATTAACGGATTTGACATAGATAAAAAAACTAACCTAAACGGATTAGATTTTCTAGATGTTACCTACAACCTAAGAGAAGGCACATATAAACAATACAGAAAACCTAATGATAAACCACTCTACATACACACATCTTACAACTACTCGCTTTCTATAATCAAACAGATAGCAAAATCGATTAACCGGAGTCTTTCCGACAATTCCTCCAAGTAAGCCATATTTAACAAAGCTAAGAAAGACTATGAAACAGTTCTAAAAGATAGCGGATTCCCAGCAACACTCACATACTCACCATAGAACACTAAATAGGCCAACAGTAGAAGAAATATCATATGGTTCAACCCACCGTACAGCAAAAACGTAAAAACAAACGTAGGAAAAATATTCTTCTAACTCTTACACAAACACTTCCTGGAATCAAGCACCCTACACAAAATATTCATGAAAAACACAGTCAAAATCAGCTACAGCTGCACCGTGAACATGGCACAAATAATAAAAAAGCACAACAGGAAAATTATCAAACAAACCACACGAACAAATTAAACGCACGTGCAACTACGGAATACCGAACGAACGTCCCTTAAACGGGAATTCTTCACAAAACAACGTAATATACCAAGCCACGATAAAATCACCAGATAATGAAGAACAAGTATACATAGGAGTAACTGAAGAACCCTGGAAACAAAGAAATTATACACACAAAACATCTTTCACAAATAGTAAATATGCAAACAATACAATGCTTTCTAAGTATATCTGGGAAATTAAAAACAAAACGCACATCACACCGAAAATATCTTGGAAAATAAGGAAAAGATCATCAGCCTGCAACAATTAATCAAAAAATTGCAAACTTTGCTTGGAGGAAAAAATATTTATCATTACTTTCCCAGACCAAAATCAATTATTAAATAAAAGATCCGAGCTCATCTCAAAATGCAGACATGAAAACACATTTTTACTACGTTACTTAAAAATTAAAAATGAAAAAAATAAAATAAAAACATAAAATAATAAAAAAATAAAATAAAAACATAAAATAATAAACAAATAAGCAAAAATAATTAATCCAAATAAATTACCAAATCACACCTATTAGAATAGACGAAATAGAATAATAATAATAATAATAACCAAAAAAAAAAACAACGAACCCAAATAAATAAAGTAAATAATAAACAAATTAGAAAACCATTATGGCCAAAATAATAGTTAGACTAAAAAATCAAACCAAAACATCAGACGAAAAAATTAGCTAACTGTTTTATAAAAATAAATGAAAAATAAATATAATAAATAAATAAATAAATACTACGTTACTTAAAAATCGAAAACCGAAAAGAGAAAATATACAAGTAAAATAAATTGACCTAAATTCATCCAATAATTAAATAAACAAACCAATCCCGATAAAGTTACGGTTAGAAAAGACAAATAAAGATTATCAACCCAAATAAACATAAATTAAAAACTGTTCCTGTCAAAATAATAGTTAGAATAAACCACAACAATCAAGCCCAAAAACGAACAATAGCTTTAATTAAATTCTCAAACCAAAAAAAAAAAAAAAACATTAAATAAGTGATATAAACAAATTTTTATTACGTTCATAAAAAAACACCAATTAAAAAAAAATAAATAAATAAAATAAGAAACAAAAAAAATAAATAAAAACAAGCAAAATAATTAAACCCAAATAAATAAATAAACGACTTCCAGTAAAACAACCGCCATAATAGACTACCGACAATGCACCACTGACCCGTATATATATAAATAGCCGAGAAAAATAACAGCACACGTAGCCTGACGATTGCATGAAACAGACTGTCGCCTCTAAGTGTTGACTTCTATGTTCACTTTTATCTATCTATCTATCTATCTATCTATCTATATATATATATATATATATATATGTATATATATATATATGTAATGCTATATATTCGTTTATACATATATATATATATATATTTAAATATATAGTTATATATATATATATATCTTTATATATATACATATATATTAAATGTATATTTTTTCAATATATATATTTATAACTGCATACATAATTTTATACATATATATATATATATATATCAATATGTATATACATTTATAAACATATTTATATATATATATCTTTCTATATTATTTTTATATATATGATATAAATCTATATCTACAGATATATAAGGCAGAATGTGTGTGTGTGTCTGTTCTTTTATATGTTTGATCGGATCACCTACATTTTTCTACCGGTTTTAACCAAATTTGACAGAGTTATTGCTAATGGTCCTCCGGAGGTTTCGGCGTTGCTAAAAATTGATTAAATCGATATTTCAGTCAATATTACCGTATTTTATTTTTTTTCCGGACGCACGCGCACAATGTGATTTGGGCACTTTTGATGACAGAATTAAAAGTGGTAAAATAACTTGAAAAAGTCGGATTTACTTGCTTATATGGGAATAAGAATGCAGAAAAATGGCCATATTTTAGTTTCGGATGCGAATGACAATGAAGGATTTCTGTCGCAGCCGTCAATCTTTGCGCTACAAAAGCCACTCTGGTTAGTATTATTACTAACCCGTGCTGCTGATTTGCCCATTCACGCTCTGGGGTCATGCAAGATAATGTGTGAACGGGTGGTGTCACGCGTACGCGCAACAAGCATACCAATAGTGTAGTGGTTTCAGTTAGCCTATATTTATTTCAGGATTTAACGCTCATACCGTGGTTTTTAATAAGGATCTTTTAATGTTTCAGTGCAGGCATGCTGTGGCACCATTTACCAGGGCAAAAAGAAAAGAAAGTAAAAAGAGAAAGGAAAGAAAGGAAAAGAGAGGCGAGGCCCAAGCGTGGATGATATAAAAAACACCCACGACCAGAGAAAATTGACAATGTTATTTTGATAAGTAGCAGAGGGCGAAAAGTTTCATTACCATGGCAGAAAAATTCTAAGTGGATAAGGGAATCGACTATGTTCTGGCGACGAACTTGTGTTATCGGGGATAGATAACAGCCGCTTAATGCGGGCAAAACATCTAATTAGCAACCCACAGACCGACTAGCCAAGAAAACTCCAATTGAATATGTTATTTTGATAATTGACAAAGAACAGCTGAAATACAGGGCTTTGGATAGATATAAAAAATTAACTGTGTCGTCTGCTAAGCCGCACACAAAGTAACGGCTGACCGGTTTTTCTTTTTTTTTTTTTGACAAGACATCTTTGGCTGTGATAACAGAACTATGTTATCAGAAATTTGTGCCAAAGTATGACTAGAACAATGGAGCTGTTTTTTCGAGAGGACAATGTTTTGATGACCACCCATTCTGATAATTAGCGAAAATCTGACTGACGAGATCCAGATGAAGAATAGATTTTATGACACTACTGGTCGCATTGTTCTGTTGGCGGCCAGAGAAGGTGAGAGCTGCGATTAAGGAAAGAAAAGAAAGAGAAAATGAGAAATTTTTTTGGGCAAGATATATATTTTTTTTCCTGAAACAAAGCCCGCTGGACCGCTCACACCCGGCTGGACATCATTGGCCGAGTGGTGATCACGTGACGCAAGGATGGAAGCTGTCGCCGCCCACCTAGAGGATGAGTATGAGGGGTTCCTACGAAGAAGTGGGGAGGACAGTTGACGCCGCTCTGAAGTATGATGAGAAGGTGGGCGTAAGAGAAGACTCCCAAAAATGGAAAGAAGTGGAAAATTCCTAACCAAAAACAAAAGAAGTGGATATGTATTTAGAATTATCGAGGAATCTCCGACGCCGACAAACCCACCCCGGTTTTGATCGGCGTCCATATAAGCAAAGTCGCAGCGAGCAGAAATCAGTATAGCTGAGTTGGGGTTAAAAAGACAAGCAAACAATTGAGCTGTGAGCTCTGAGACAGCCTCGCAGCTGACTAAGATTCGCGCAGCTTCCGAACTCATCTTCAATCCAAGAACAATTATTTTGAAGAGCGACTTAGATCCAGACCACCAAAATTTTTTTCGACTTTGGCCTGAAGACACACCAAGAACCAATTTCTTGAAGAACAGACAACTTCAAGTGTTAAAACTCGCCAAACAAAAGAACAACGTGTCACAATCCATATAACGGGTCGGGCGATAGACGCGGTCCTATATATCCAGCAAGTAGACATAAAGTTTTGTTATCCCTTTTTAGATACCTTGAACTTTTGAGTTTTCATTTTATTTTATTTTATGCATATTTGTGTGATATCACCCCGGTTTGAACTCAATTTGCATTACGGCCCCAACGACTGATTGATTTTGTCTGCCTAAGATCAATTCACAACGTGGATAGGCGGACTGGAGACCAACGCAGTTACTTTGGTAACCAGGCGTTGGAAGCGAATTGGGAACGACGAGGCTGATATCGAATCTAACCAGATTCCCATCCGAATCACCAAAAGGTTAGAACGTCACATTTGGGTGCCGCGACCGTTACCAAGCCAGTTGGTCGTCACAGGACGAGACAACACGACTGACGCGACAGGCGGACGTCACGTTTGGAGCGGCGACACCCGAACGAAGCAGCGAGGAGCGAGCGAAGTCTGTGTTTAGGGACGTCACAATGCATTACTTACCATACTTTCCTCGGGGCTATTTTAAATGGGATTTACAGAGCTACATGTCAAATTTTACCAGAAAAGTCAGAAAAAACAAAGTGAAACTGCTGCTTTTTAGGTGTTTGTAGCCCATTTAGACTACTAAAGCATAGGATTGAATTCAGTGAGCATTTCAAGCTACTTCACGCCACCAATTTTACGAAAAGTGTACAGATTGTCCAATTTGTTCAATTTTTAACAATTGATTGCATTTTTTCATTCGAAGGGACACCGGGGGACAGTTATGTCTTTTCATGTCGTTTGCGTGTAGTAAAAGGCACCTACCCGCTATAATTTTACTTCTGCGCATCGCTGCCCCCAAAAACGTCTCGCACATTTTCACCTAAATTCGTGCTACATAAATGCCTTCATCATCCATCAGTAAACGAAATTAACATTATTTCAAATTTTGTTTGTAATAAGTATAAAAACGCTTTTATTTTCAAATTTCATCAATAAAACTACCTCATATCTCCTGGCTGCTCAAAATTTTCAAAGAAAAAAGAAGCTTTGTAATCTCATTTTCTGATTGGCTGACGACGTAAAACAAAAAAGCAATGCCGATTTTGGGATATGGAATTACATAGCTTTCATATTTATTAATAAAAAAACCGATAGAATAAAGTCGCCAGATACTATTTTGAAACGTCATCCGACACTAAGCACTGCTTTGACTAACCCAGCTGGAGGTTAATCAATCGCGTCAATGTTCAATGTTGCTGCGAACTCATTGGCACGGTTGCAAGCTTTTAACCTTGGGCCAATCCGATCATACGCGCAAGGTCTCTTACGAACGCGTGTACACATGCGTACGTATATCACCTTAGTATGTGCGCTCAAGGCCAACCGGCCAACCTCCTCTTTATACCATAGCTCGGGCGCGTGTTCACACTTCTGTGATAACTGTCCCACACTTGGCTCACTTCATTCGCTTCTTATGGATACCGAATGTTGTTGATTACGTATCCAAACTCTTTTTTTCTGTATTTTTTTACTTTTTAGTTATAAATACATCCGTTTCCGCGTTTATCGAATTTACTTCCCAAATTACCTACTACCATTTTAGGTTTAGTTGAATTTTTTAATCTTCACTTTTTTGTCTTCAATCCCCTTTTGATACATTTACATACATTTTTGGGATCTCTCTAACCTGCCTAGGTTTTAGACTACATGTAATTTTCACTTCGTTGCGCCTTTCTCAGATGGCCTCACGCTCTGCTGCCCGTATCTCCGCTGAAAGTACCTCTGAACGGACTGGCACAGTAGCATAGTAGATAATAGTTTGCAAGATCTAAGAATGCTTATAGTTTTGTCATATTAGTTGGCACGGCCATATCTTTTATCGCGCTTACTCATGCAGGATCCGCTCGTCTACACTCAATAATCTGCCATAGATATTTGAGTTTGGACATGAATTACTCAGGCGCTTATTCACGAAAAAACTTTCTCTGCTTATTCAAAAACTTTCTTTAAATCTTCAGCATGTTCTTTACGGGTTTTGCTTTTTACCACTACGTGGTCCAATATGCCTAAACACAATCTAAACCAGCCAGCGTGGTATCCATTGGTGCAACATTTACACCAAAGGGAGGGAGTTGAATTAATATAACCTCCTATAGGTGTAAATATTTAGCAATTCTGAACAGTCATCGTCTACAAGTATTTGGAAGTATGCCTCTGAGAGGTTCAACTTTGAGAAAAATTTACCTCCATTTAGTTTTGAAAAAAAATGTCTTCTGTACTCAGTAACGGGTAATTATGCTATTTCTAACTGTCTTTTAGTTCCATTTTTGGATCTACAACACGCACCCTTGTGTCCTAATTCCCCACAGTCATAGCATTTCATGTTTTTTAAGAAACAATCCTTTTTTAAATGTTTGCCACCACAGCCATCGAAAATATTAGGTATAGAGTAGGTTTTATAGTCTTCCTTTATTGTTTATCAGTAGTTGGAAAACGTTTGTAGTTTTTTTTTTTTTTTGTTGGTCGGACACTGTGAACCTGTGAATTTACTTTTTCTTCAATTTTCGCGGTATCAAGCTTTAAAATCACAATGCGCTGACACTGTTCAGCTATTCTCTGGAGAGTCAATTTTGCATCCATTTCCAGTTTAGAAAGTATCCTTGATCTAATCTCTGTGTCCATGCTAGATGTTAAATCCTGAACGAATATCAAGCATTTAAATAAATCAGGAGTTATTTCGTTCAATTTAAACCATTCGCATTCCTGAATTACGATTCCTGCGTATGTGACAAAATCCTCTTTGTCGGATTTCACTAAATTGAGACATTGCCAACATATATTAAACAATGAACTCCTGTCTCCAATTATTTTTGATACCGCTAGAACAGAAAGTAACTAAAGTTATTTCAACCGGTTTCTTCGGCAAAATATAGTTTACATAATTTTCCTGTTCAGCAGGGAATAATTTACTAAACAATAATCGAAAATTTCTCATCATTCCAATGCGCACAATATCTTTTAAAGGTTCCTTCATATCTTCCATAGTATGATGGGAAAGTTATTCTTTACTCTGGATTGTACAGAAACTCGGTGATTGAGTTAGCGACAGCAGCAGGAGTAAACAAATCTTAAGTTCTTATGTCCAACGTTTTAGTGAACAACTCGAAAAGTTTTGTTGCTGTAATTGTAATTGCAACTTCTGTTCATAGTGCTGTTTCTGTTGCTGTAATTGTAGTTCTTGCTGTAGTATTTGAAACGTAATTGTCTTTAATACTTCTATGTTTCTGCTGAACTTTTTCAGATTAATTTTTCCGTCCGCGTAAGTTCAAATAATCCTCGCGAATCCTTGCTAAACATCATCGCCACTTTTGGGATTCCTTGCAAATCCTTCTCATAAATTTTGTGATGTTAGACGGCTACGATTTTGCTACGTCAAGCGAAAGACTGTTATAACTTGCAAAAAATTCGCGTCATATTACTGACGCCGGTCCTAGTAGTAACGACTTCCAATAATATCCTCACTAGTAATACTCGTTCAAGTACTAATCGTCAAATAGTATATTGATCAGAATAGAATAGTAATCTCTATAGTAGTAGAGTAGTGAATGTGAACGTATAGCAATAGTGGATAGACAAATGAGTGAACAGTGACGCGTACAATGATAGCGTATAGAGGAGAAATAGTGATCATTTAGTCGACAAGCTACTTCGTATTTATTCAGTTCCTTTATGAACACATGATCTTATTAATAATGGAATTGCCCGGGTTACTCTCTGGCGATCTAGTCCCAAACCACAGTGTCGACAACGACACTTACTCATATACAAGATAATATTAATGTAAGATGATAAGTATTTTGAAAAAAGCTCATTTTGCTACAATAACAATCTTAAGCGTTTACGATATGAAAGATCTTTCAATTTCGCATTTAATGATCGTTATCTTAAAAGGAGCAACTATATTTTTTATCTTACACTTAAATATGAATTTAAATACTCGGGTGCTACTTTTTACCCAAATAAGCTCAAATACTTTTAAAACAGAAACAAATATTGAAATAATAAAACATTAAACTATAAATTTAGATTTAGTAATTTAATCACTTGAAATTCAATGATAATTATTAGTCCCATTCTACCCTTTAATACAGCTAATTAAAATATTTCAACTATTACTGTTACTAATTTTACATGTACTTTTCCGGTGAAATATCCGTCGGCCAAATATCTGTTAGCCAACTGTCCGGCCATGAAAAACTTGCTATGATATGATTTTTATTTATTATTTCAGACCATTGTATTTATAATTGACTTTTTCTACCCAGGAAACAACCGGGGTTTATTGACTCTGGTACTACCGCCTTCAATTTATATCATCTCTTTTATAGTGAAAATTGCAATATGAGCTCTTGTAAAAAACATATGATGATAACAGCACAAGTTTTGCAATATAAGCAACAGTAAAACAATCTTTGCTGAAGAAATTAAGTTTATTAGACCCAGAAATTCATATACAAGTGTCCTTAAGGGTACATGTCATAGTGGATAAAGTCGTTGTCAGAGGACCCAGAATTGTGAGTTCAATTCCTGGTTAATACAGAATGGAGAACTTCGAAAGGCGAATTAACTGGAGATAAATGATAACTGATATCCATTGGACATGGCTCGTGGAACTAGAACAGTCTATCCCAGCGAGCGAAATAAAGGGTTCAGTTCGACATTCCAACCCTCTGAAGAAGGCCGGAGCGTTTAACGGCCGAAATTGTCCGAAAAATGTTAATAATCCCATGTACACTAAAGCATATGGTCTCTCTCATATATGTTGTCAGCGCACAAATTTAGCACCTTGATTATATCGTTATTTTCTTCTGGTAACATGTGTTCCGATTTGTGTTGGTCGTGCTTTGTCAAGTGTAGCGAATTTCAAATATAGTGTATATTCTTTCCTGCTTTGGTTTGGTTTTTGTTTTACGGCATATCAACCTCAATGGGTTATTTAATGCCGGCAAGATTTTGTTGCTGGCAATATATTTTTTTTTCCAAAAATGTATTGTTGATAATATATTTTCAAAAATGTATTGCTGGTAATAAAAACAGTTTTTATACTTCCATAGTGTTTTGACTCCTTGGTAGGGTTAACTATTTCCCCAGAGATTGGGCCCTAACAGGTGCGACCAACAAGAGTCAGAGTCGACCTGGGAAAACCAGTAATTAAGAGGTGGTTCCATACTCCTCAAAAACTCCTGATCAAGCCTTGTTATCGGATGTAGTTTATCGTCTTTCCAAGGACGCGGATGTAATTTATCATCTTACCCAGGACATGGATGTAGTTTATCGTCATACCCAGGACGCGGATGTAGTTTATTGCCTTACCCAGGACGTGGATGTAGTTTATCGTCTTACCCAGGACGTAAACGTATTTTAACGTCTTACCCAGGAAGTGGATGTAGTTTATCGTCTTACCCAGGGTGCGGATGTAGTTTATCATCTTACCCAGGACGTGGATGTAGTTTATCGTCATACCCAAAATGCCATTCTATCCTGTTTAAAAACAATTGTCACAAAGGGCGTTACAGTGAAATGATGTGAACAGAGTTTCATTGAAGAATGAATATTTTAAGAAACAAATGTGCTAACAATAATACGAGCCGAAAATACCAGTTATAACTGAGAAGAATCCCGATGATCGAGAAATTAGAGACATTCATCTCCGCAGGGAAAAATGAATCCGCAATAAGGATTTCTCTCGAATTAGTCTTTAACGATCTCCCTGTATTTTTAGACAATATAACAGATACAGAGACAATAGCATCAGCCATGTTCGTATTTCCTTCTGACGTTCGTATTGGGTTTTCGGTTTTCGGCTTTGATTTTTCATGCCACTTTAGAGGTAAAATCTTACTTTGGAGAAAACCGACTGAAAACGGGTGAGGGGTAAAGCTGACGAACAAGAAGAAAAAAAAGAAAGCTAAAATAAAGAGAAAATAAAAAAAAATGCTTGCATACGGATAAAGACAAAAGACGTGAAAAAAAGAACTATAGAGCAAAAAAGTGAAAATGCAAATAAAAGAGAAAGATTCGTTTAGAACGTCCAGATATTTAAAAATAGTCCAACTCCAAAACTGAAGGAAAAAGTATGAATATAAAACCAGAAAGAAAAGAAATAAAATAAACGTCCGTAAAAAAAAAATAAGTTACAAAATAAATTACACAATAGAAAATACCTGCGAGAATATTAAACGAATAAAAGAATAAAGAGAGTGGAGAAACTGTAGAAAGCAAAAAAATAATGATACTCGTCAATATGTTTTAAAAAATGTAAAAGAGAAATGTAAAAGAAGATAATATAAATTTATGTTTTTAAAATTAAAATAACAAAGAAATACAACTCTAAATATTAAAAATCACAAATTCGATATACAAAATACAGTATACCAAAATAAGATAAAAAATGAAGTAAAAATAGCAATACTGAATATATATATATATATATATATATATATATGTGTGTATATATATATATATAGAGAGAGAGAGAGGGAGAGAGAGAGAGAGAGTGCTGTTCGATAAAAGTGACTCACTTGATTTTTTTTACTAAATGTTCTGAAAAGACCCTCGAGATCGAGCAGTACAAGAGAATTTCAGTCTTTTCTGATAACTTCTACTGAAAGGTTGCAAATCGACCCCACCAAGCTCATTTTTATGCAGGTAAATCTTCCCTGTCATAAATCAAAATTGAAGAAGGAATAGTTTGATGAGAAGCAGGTGAGTGTTTTGACGTGGACGACCCAATCTCCTGACCTCAACCCCATAGAAAACTTATGGAGCATTATAAAGGACAGGCTCTCGAGAAAGCAGTTCAGCAACATGCTCCATAAGTTTTCTATGGGGCCATGTCATAACTGCTCGCTCCTGAGGGGCTTTTCAATACGTGTCAAGAAACCAGTTCCGTGAAAAGAAAAGCATCCCCAGAACATTATACTGAACGGACACTTGGGAGTACTTAGTGCTAAATTCAAAGAGATTTCAAAGCTTCTTCTTCGGATTTTAGTTCGCTTATCCTTTGAATTTAGCTCAACTTTCATTTCATCGATGAAGAGAACAAACTATCAGATGAGTCACATTTATCGAACAGCACTGTATATGTGTGCGTGTCTGTTGATAATATTAGTGGTGAATATATATATAAGTCGAAAGAGGCTACTCCGGTGGAAGGTGTTTCTTTGAGGAGAAGAATAGAGGGCACGCAAGGCTTGAAAATGTGCGCAAATGCGTCCCCGTTGAACTTGCTGAACACACCCACAGGCAGCAAGATCAGTCGTGTACAGATTGTCGAAGAGTGTGTTTGTTGATGGCATGCCTGAGGTGTCAATTGAGAGGGCACCGGCGGAGGTTGGCAATTGACTATAAAGCCGTAGACGTCCACCAACTTAAATGTGATGTTTGCGGTAAGACATGCGGAACCAGAGGCGTTTTTTTTTCCCGACATTTTTAATTGCATGATAATGTAACGCCCAATGTAGCACCACTTAGGTGCAGTGTTTGTGTCAGTGTAGGCAGGTACCTTGCTGGGATAAAGAGTCACATTCGTTCAGCACATCAGTATAATTCTCCAAAAAGATATGTAGTCATGGCCGTACATGTTCAAATAGTAATCGCCAAATAGTATAATGTTCAGAAGAGAATCGTAATTCGTATAGTTGTAGAGTGAACGTTTAGCAATAATGGATAGACAACAAGAGTGAACAGTGATCAGTATCGTGATAGAGTATAGAGGAGAAATCGGGATCAGTTAACCGTCAAGCTACTTCGTATTTCTTCACTTCGTTTATGATCACGCGATCTACTTAATAATGGAATCGCCCGTGTTACTCTTTGGCGTTCTAGTTTCAAACCACAGTGTCGACAACGACACTTACGCGTATACAACGCCTTCCCTTTTATATGACCTTCCGTGGAGTGTATATCTCTTTAGCTTTGGTTTGATAGACACGTGTTAATAAAGAATATATATATATATATATATATATATATATATATATATATATATATATATATATATAGATGTAACATATCGGAAATCGACGAAAATGTATGCCTACAAAGAAGGAATGAAATAGCGAGAAAAAAACTATAAAATATGTGAAAAAATGAAGGAAATT
>CAHIKZ030000147.1:362500-402500 GCA_903632075.3 Acanthosepion pharaonis
GACGTGATGCAGTAAAATTGTTATTATTGATAAAGATTATATTGATGTGTATAGCAAAGAGAATGGCATATACATATGAATTATATATGTAGAATTTTAGCAAAAGAAGTAAATAAAAAAAGGGCAAGAATCTAAAGATGATTTATATAAGCATGTCATGATATTTGTAAACACTGTGTTTACTAAACGCCTGTTGATTACATACAGACTTACATACAAATAAGCCTTATCAAATATATTTTTATAATTTTCTTTTCATTTTCAGGAACAAAATTAAATGTTGCCTTTGTATATCCTACATATACTTAGTTTGTTGATACTAACAGCAATATATATTTTTAATAATAATAGTTTTCTTTAAATGAACAATTCAAAATTATGCACAAATTGAAATATATAAAATTTCACCTGCTTTTTTATAGATTCTAATAGATAATGTCAACCCTGGATGGAAATTTAAGAAAAACAGGAAACATTTGTTCTGCAACATAGGAAGCATTGCTATTTTCAAGGGAATTAAAAATTCCATAACATAAATATATAAAAGATTCATATAATATAAAAAAGTCTTCGTAAAAAGACATATATATATATATATATATATATATATATATATATATATATATATATATATATATATATAAATTCATGAGTCATTCAAACAAAAAACAAATATAGAGGTTAATGATTTAAATGGCAAGAATACATCTTTGCAAACAATATAAATAAGATACACCAACCACGAACCTGTATATGAATGATATGATCCCTGTTTATAAATTCCTGTTGCATAAGGTCTTTTTAATTTTTTACAAGCTTTCGTCTGTTCCTACAGACATCCTCAGGTATGAAAATAGATTTGTTCTTGTTTTTACTTCACGGTAATAAGAGGACAACGAAAATAGAGATGCAATCCGAAAAAAATGCTATGAGAATTGTTTTATAGTTTTGCAACGATGTTTGAATTTTAAATTTTAAGGTTGTGCGATTTATACAAATATAGTAATAAGAGAATTCTTTTTTACTGATAGGTTTTCCGTCAATGTGGCATGAACTATATTGTTCAATAATTACAGTAATGTCACACGTATTATTCGAAAGTTGTACGTTGGATCAGTTATTTTAATTTCAATTATAGGTGCAAATATAATTTGTAATTTGTATGAATGATTCATGAATTTATAAATTATATTTGCACACACACACACACACACACACACACATATATATATATATATATATATATATATATATATATATATATATATATATATATAAACATGTGTTTAAAATTCCGTGATTTATAAATATAAGTGTAGTTGTACAGTCGACTACATAGGTAGGACACCCCAACATGTAATAAATATCAGAAATTGTGTGTTTGAATTAGTGCGCACCATTTTTCGTTTTTATCTAGGTCGCACTCCTCATATTGCCACAAGGTTCTAGAGTCCTTGTATATCAGATCCTGTGGGCTTTCCCTTTGTAAAAGGAGGGAATACTTACTGCGTCTGAATGATATTGGACTCTAGTTGAAATTCATATATTTTCCATTCATTCGTTATATTAATTTAATTTACAAGCTTATATATTTTTATATCCCAGAAGAATAAACATGATAATGCTTGGATGAAATCAATTGTTCTTTTTTAGCTATTTTTAAGTGCCATATAAATTTTGCTTATTCCTAGCTATCGCTAAATTTTGTACTATAAAGAACTTATATATATATATATATATATATATATATATATATATATATATATATATATATATATATTAAATAGGGCAGACAAGGTGCTTCGCTGAAATGTGCATGAAAGTATGATTGCTGCCTAAATACACACACACAACTATACACGCACACACATACATATATATATATATATATATATATATATATATATATTACAGAACAAAATCCAAATTTACCTTATATGGTGGTGGGTATAGATCAATTTCATCCGAAAGCAACAATTATGTTAGTCTTATACAATCCCGTTTTATAAAATTTATATGCTCTTTTATAATAAATAATTTGAGCTCTTTTTGTGGATCAGCTTTAATATTTGATATTATTAGGATCTACTTGCCTTTCTTAATCTAAGAACAGTATGAAGAAAATTTAATTACAAATAAATAAATGATTGCTGCAGTGTTAAATATCAATGCTCCTGTATGCCATTAAATGATTAACAATCTTCCACAGCTGAAGGAGAAACTTGAAGATACAGAAAAGTAATTCTATAATAGGGTGATAAAAATGGTTTGAAGTAAATATTGGAACGACGAAAAACAATAACGCTGCATATAAATACTATCATAAACATAGTGTTTAAATTTTAGGAAACACAATGAGAAAAAGGGGCTTAATGAATTCGACACTCATAAGAGATATTGAAATTAGATCAACTGAGGAGAATTAAACAATGGCTGGCGCAAGTGGATGGCAGTACAAAGACTGGGAGTGATGGCGAAAACCCAAAGCTTATAAGCTTCAAAGGATAGGAAGTTTTGTCGATAAAGCTATGAAAAGTTATGCCACTTAAAAACTAATAGAAGAAGAAGAAGAAGAAGAAGAAGAAGAAGAAGAAGAAGAAGAAATGAAGAAAGCAAACTCCAAAATTACATTGAATGTTTGAATTGTTGTGTTATTAAAACGTTCTAAAAATGAAATTTATTAAAACTGTCTAAAACCAACGTAAATATTGCATCTGAAAAAATAAATGTAACCTAGCTTAAAATTTCATAAATGCTTGAAACTGGATTAAATAATAAGTGTTCGTTACTGGTGGGATTGGACGTAGTAAAACTGCTGTTTCAAATTTCTTAAAAAAACATGAGGGATACGAATGTAGAATTGCAATGGTCCGCCTAAGAATATTACGTCGCCGTTAAGCAGGGAGCAATAACGGGTTTTCTGGCAAGATACAAGCCGACTATCGAGTCGGATGGACAACGTTACGGACACAAAATGCAGCTTAAAAACAATAAACAATTCAGGGTAATGTCATTAAGAACCATAAATCTTCGAAGTTCACGCCTCCTTCCAAACCACAAAACAGCACGTTTAAATTTACTGAGAAGCGCCAAAAGTGAAACAGAAAACTAGAAGAAGGTTTAATTTACTGTTGAGAAAGTTTTAATGTAGATTATCCAGATGGCTTCCAAAGTTAGTGGCAAGATAAAAATATACCACCGGAGTCATTTCCTACACAACACAGTGAGGTTGCATCATGATGTAGGTCGCTATCTCCATTCAAGAAAGAATGGAGCTTCAGTCTACACAAGGGTGTAAATCCGCGGCTGGTTATATTGACATGTTAGAAAGAGCATAATTATTGACTGAAGAGCTTCATTTATGTAAAAGTAAATGTATATTTAAGCAGGGCAACGCTGTAACACACAATGCCTCCAGGAAAAAAACGGGGCGGGGAATAACTTTATTTTTTTTGATCACCCAGCGAGTTTATATGACCTGAAAATCATTGAAACGTCTTGCTGTGGGTAGCAAGGAGAGTCTCTAGAAATTCCTGCCAACCTTCTGCAGACGCTTATATTAACGACGCCGAAGCTAATGTTTGAAGTTATTCATAATGACAGCCGTGCAACTCACTCTAAGTGATGATTCTATGTTCACTTTTATATTTACACACGCTCTATCTCTGATATTGAGCACTTTATCCCATAAATATAGAACCTCTTAAGATTAAATATAATATATATATATATATATATATATATATATTTATATATATATATAATGATGTAGACAAATCCCGTACCCATCCGTGGCTCCGTAGTGCATGATTAAATGCTAAAAAGGAAACTTTTATCCTTGCTGCACAGGACAAATGCTTGTTAACTAGAAATTATCAAGCGCACATACTAAAATATTGTGTTAGCCCAAAATGCAGATTCTGTTGAAACAATTGATCAAGGAGCTTAAAATTGAAATATCAAAGTTGTGGAGCATGGGAACATCAATAAAAACTTTTGTAGTTCGAACCCTCGGATTGGTTTAAAAGATTCCAGTAGACATGTCCTAAAGAAATGCAAAAGATTGTTCTCATTAATATAGCGCACACCTTAGGAAGAGCTTTGTCTACGTAAAATATTTTTGTTTTGTTTTTTTGGATCATTGGAAAATGTCATGATGCCATTCTAACCTTAAGTCTCTGGACGGGTCCGGGAAAGTAGTGTTTACACAGCAGATATCAAAGGAATAATAATAATAATAATAATAATGTTTCACCATATAAATGTTTTGTCTTGTTTCATTAAGGTGGGTACAGTAACTATAACGTTTATTACAAGAGATACGCTTGAGAATTGCTTGACCATAACCAGTTCAGCATGCCAATTACAAACATGTTTGTGTCGAGTGTGTTACTGTTTTCCTTAAGCTTGAAGGATAAATCAGCTTAGGCGTTATAGGTGGAAAAGCTAGATGTTTGTGGGGAAAAGAACTCCAGTTGGGGACCGTCTGATAAGATTGGTTTACCGCGCCTGAAGTCAGTTTTAATTAGTCCCTGTGATATTCGGAGCTGCTTCAGACAAAACCTTTAACAACATTGCGTACATTTGGCTGTGCTGCATTTAATTTGTATACACTTATATGATTGGATGCCAGGATTGGTATATTTGTGCTTTGTATATTTCTACAGTAAAGTCACTTTATTCGAAGGTTTGCACATTGATTGGCAAGAATTGTACTAAGCGACAAATTCAGTTTGGTCAATTTTAATTTTTGAAAAAGTAAGTGAAAACAATACGAAAACCTGGAGATTGAAAGAGAAAAAGAAACCCGTACTTAAATCTATTCATATTTTTTTTTTTTTGAGCTTTGAGTCTGATAAAGAAAGCACATCAAGAACAAATCAACTAAATCCCTGGTGCAATATCTCTGCAAGAAATACAAAAATATTTCTAAAATATCAGTTCATATCCTGCGAGGAGCACTGTCGATTTAAGTTATTTTGTTAATATTCTTAACATCCTTCTGTAGAACCAAATATATATTGCTTAAAGTCTCTGCTTCTTCAGTGAAGAGAATGTCAAACGTTCACTGCCATATTGGGGGAATGATACTGCATAAGATTTCAGTACTCTTTCTTTGTTTCGAACTATTTTTGCTGTCTCTTCATACTTTGCTTTGATTTGGGGGGCATTACAGATATTTAAAATAATAGATATAATATCAAAGTCGTATTTTATTCTCATATGATTTGTTGATTTTTGAAGGGGAGCTCACTAATCAATAACATCGATTAAGGGATCGAATAACTCATATTTAACTGAGCTTTGATAATTTCTCTAGTATTAATCCACTTCTCCACTTGGGAGACAAACACTACGGATTTCAATCTGCCCGGTCTATTGCTGCTGTCCTAACTGCAATTCCTCATAGAATAAATGAAGCACTTGACAATGAATACAACTTAAGGACGATCACATTTGATATTTCAAAAGCTTTTGGCAAGGTGTGACATAAAATCGTTACTGCTCATGCTCTCTAGTTCTGAAATCAATGGAAGCGTCATTCCAGTTATAGGTCCTCCTAACGGGTAGATTCCTAAATATAGTCTTTAATGGCAAGTCCCCTGAGACCCAACTGATCAACGGAGGGGTCCCCCACGATACACTTCTCAGTCCAGCCCTCCTCATATTCTACATAAATAATCAACTTAAGAATATACTCCGATTATTTGTGAATATCTATGTATGCGGATGGCACAATGGAATATGACTGTGCCTCCAAAACCAGCGCTTGGCAGATGATCTCTCCTCTAGCCTAGATCTAATATCTTAGTGTGTGAAATTTGGCTGGTCACATTCAGTGATTTACAACCAAGCTAGTGACCTCCGACCATTGCCTATCAGACTAAGAAATGCAACTAATTTCGATAAAACTATGTTTCCTTAGGTAGGCCTGGATGCCTTGAGCGTCTGTTACGACTTAATCCCAACATAGGCTTCAAGTGGGACTCGTACAGACGTTACACCGCTAAGGATGCTAGATAAATCGTCGGTACCCTGTAACGTTCCAGCAAGTACTTCACTCTTTCTTCTATCCCCTCCTTTTACAAGAGCTAGAATAGAGTGAAAATAAGGTGTACTGCTGTCACATATGATCAGGAGCTACTAGTCTTCCCCTTCCACTCTCAATAGAGTCTAAACGACTTTCTGCATTCTTGTATGAGACTATTTTCAAATCTACACTTATTTTCTCCCAGATGAGACGTCTTAAGCCTATTGCTGCTCTTTTGGCATTTCTATGGAGACTGTTCAGATGAACTACACTCCTAAGTGCTACAAGTCCTGACCTTCTCAACTAATTGCCCAATTACACACATTGTAGTGAACTAACCTCATTAGTTTCTTATTCCCTTGGTGACGTGAATTTCCACTCAAGTAGTTTCTACCCATGAACCACTACCTTGTGAAACCACTGCCTTGTGGAAATAACTCGTACGAGGTTGCTTCCACGATCACTACAATCTAAAGTTTTTCATGTCTAGGTTCAACCGTTAATTTTTACACATAAGATTTACATTTACACGTAAGGTGTGCCTCTTACTCTGTAACCCTCAATCTCGAGTGGCCTACAGATTTTTTATAGGGTCAACATCACTGTAAATAAATGTCATGATTTGAACATCATATCACATGTTTATGCTGATATCATTTTCCTATCATCCTTCTGAGATTAACGGTTTATAGATAATCTACTTAGCTTTATCGACAGCATAGCTCTGATTAACGTAAAGATTATGACTTTTATATTTGTTAGAATCTTATTAAGATTATTGAAAAATGTGCACGAAACCGAACAATTATCAAACTTACTCAGCCAAAAGGGCCATGTCTATCTGCCTAAAACTTACACTCGTTTAAATCTGAATTTAATGATCTAATGTTTAATAATATAGTATCATTTTAATTATAAAATTGGACAGAGTTGTGTAGCTATTGATTCTATCTCAGATTATGATGGCTTAAATCAAGAGGTTTTTTGTTTACTTCCGTAGAATCCTATATGGAGGATATATATTCAAACTCATTACGATTTTCAGACTGTGTTATTCGTAACAAGCAATTAATCTTGTCAATTTTCTATATAGATGTATTAGAATTTCCATGTTATGACAAGTAATCGTCGACTTATTGAAGTCAAGGTTTACCTACCATTCTTATTAGCAGTCGTTAATTTAGCGCGAACGAAAAATGATTCATTAAGCTTGCTGATAACTCAGAACTTGGCAAAAGCAAGAGAGAATAAATATTCTGAATTGTACTTTTATTTTTTAGTTCTCTGAGTCTATGTAAACAATCAAAGCCTGAAAATAATGAATAAACATAAGCTCTTTCTGAGATCAATTATAATAGATTATATGTTGTATAAATGATGTAACAGTTGAAGATCTTTAATAAAGTCAATTTAAATGTGAATTTTCTTAAAATTACTAAAATATAGAATTTAATTAAATTCGTAAAAGGTTATAAAAAGCCAAGTGCAACCTTTTCTAGATTTCATACTACATTGCTGAGATTTCTATCGCTTGACATAACCTAACGTTTGTTAAACAGATGAGGACAGCAGTCAATATAAATTAACTCTATCAGGAATATGAATAGACATGTTGAAAATTATGGAAAAAAGGTTGCACATCCACTTTACAAGAAAAGGGATTTTGTTTATGCTTTAAATTTCATTGTATATCTTAAGTTAGATTAATAATCTGTCTCTCTTTATTTTATGTACGTGCGTTTTTGCGCGCGAGAGAGAGATTTGTGTTAAGGATTAGTTTGATATATCTAAAATCCAATTAATTCAGACCCAATAACGGAGGACTACAAAACCCCATGACAAAGATATTTAGCAAATAAAAAACAAAAAATCCCTTGAATGCTTCCCACAGCAACAAAAACAACTGAAATGAGTAGCACGTGTAATGTGGAAGTGTGTGCATATTTAACAGGACAGCACTGCAAACTATAATGCCCAAAAGTAAAAAGACATTTTACTGGTAATAACTGGACTTTTTTCGACCATTCAGCGCCCGACCCTGAACACTACTGAAAATGTTGGGGTGGATGTCAAGCGATATGTATAGAAATTGCAGCAAGTCTTCTGCAGACGACGCTTTATTGACAATGCTGAATCGAGTTTTGAAATTATTCTAAATGACCGCCGTGCAACTCATTACTGAGCTGTCATAATGGGCATTTCCTACCCTCTTTAAAAAAATTTTTAAGTATGGTCTTAATCTTTTCATCAGCTAGGATATATTCTAATTTCCCAGTATTCAATTTTCTGTATAATATGCTAAACAATTTTGTATTTTATTTTGTTTTTCCTTTTCTTATAAGTGGTTGAGAATAACAGCGCAAAATGTATATCCTTTTTTTTTAATTTTCATTGACCTTAAGATTTTTGTCAGCAGTGTGTGTGTATAATCCTTCAAGCAAATCAGCAGTCAGACCCTATAACCTGGGACTAAAAAATCCCATGAAAAAGATCTTTAGCAAATATCAAAACTCACATCACTTGAACACGTCTCGCAAAAACAAAAGCAAATTGAAAATAAGTAACACATGTAACGGAGATGTCGACATACCGTACATCATTAAAAAGTTTAGGAAGGAAACTCCAGCAGTAATAGAAATTTCGACAATAATTCCTGGAATTCAGAAGACGAGCTTCCTGAAAACTAAGTAAAATATATTATAAATTCCAACCGTTAATTCCACAATAAACATTATGTCCACGACGTTGTTTTTACTGGTAGTATAGTTTTACTGGTAGTATAGTTTTACTGGTAGTATAGTTTTAGTGAAACTTGTTGGAAAATTTCAACACTTAAAAGTATTTACCCCAGTTATTATTTTTCGATAATAAATTTCAATACATCTTCGCTTCTGCATGTACATTTAACTTTGGATCACTAAGAATTCTCAAAATAATTCATGGTATAAGATTAGGTAACCGAAAACTCTTGCATGTTTCTTCCTTTTGTTTCGTAGACTTTGCATTGTACCCACTTTCATAAGGTTTGAATATTCCTCTTGATGTGCAGACGCTGTTGTGTAGATTCAACATTTCCATTATGTATCTTAATGTAAACATATGACACATTAAAAAAGGATTCCCTTCATAACGAACCCTTAATTTGATATCATCAATAAAGATACGTTTAATTATCATCGATATTAACGCATTTCTCAGTGAAATCATCCTGATCAAATTTAAAGCTCCGCGCTATCTTGACCACTATCAAACGATATTCATATTGCTTTTTTTCTAAGGTGAAATTCGTCTACTCGACAAACTTGAGATCAATGTTTAGCAGGAATATGTCATAACATACAGAATAACCACAAAGAAACCGGAAGCGAGAGTGGGGGGTTCGAGACAATGAATTTGAAAGCATAGATTTTCTGATCCAGAAAAAAAAAATGATGATGTATACAGATGATAATTTTATTTTAAAACTGGCATGTTTAATCCCCTTTGTCTTATGTATAGTCATCATAAAAATATTTAGTACATTCAAAACATAGCGGTATGTCTGAATTTCTAAGGTATAAAACCTACATGACGTATTGAACTCCCTCAGTATGTTGAGTATCAACTAACTTCACAGCTTTCCCAGCAGATATTTATTAAAAACATTTCTTTCTTTCATTGTTCATTCATTTATTTATTTTCGTCTTCTTCATCTTTAGATAAAGATTCAAAGACCAACTTAGAGGATAGAAATTATTATATAAATATTCTACTACATAATCAATTTTTGATTGCATCAACGGTTAACTTAATGTTAACTAATTGATGGTCGCCAAAATTAGACAGAGGGCAATTATATCTTCTTCTATGTTCTGTATCACTTCAGGACGTGGACAGACATGGCGCTCCACAACATCGTATCCTTTGTGACACTCAGCTGTGTTTCTTCGTTTTCCAATGTTCCCGACCCACGTTCTACCATCCATTCACTCAAGATCGTCAAGTAGGCAGTCCACTGACTTCCGCTATTCCATTGGGCTTCGATATTCTCTCTGAGAATGGCATGTTTCGAGCCTTCTTTCCTCGTTATGTGTGTTTTTTTCATATATTGAGATCTGTAGAATCACATTTCGGATGTTTCTTCTTCATATTTAGCGAGATTGTCCAGCGTTTGAAGAGAGAATATGGGAGATCCGACAAGCAATACATGAACCAGGCAGAATGCACAAAATAAAATTTGCGAGAATCTGGGCCAGAAAAAGAATGTAAAATCAACGTGACTGATCTCCTTACATCAAAGGGGTGCAGACAGTGCAGCAATTGTGAGTTTACTTGCGTGGAATGATTGTAAACTTTGCACCACAGATATTTTACAGGATTAAACTGACCTAAACGAAATAATGTCGAAAGATTTCAATTGAGTAATTACAGCATGCCTGTGTTATGCCACGCCCTGGATTGAAGCATCTATCTTGGTTCTATAGATGTAAACCTACGCAATAGCAAATAGTGCCTGATAAAGTCCAAGTCTGAAAATGATTAATTGCTCTTAAACGTCGTAACGTTTGCACGAACATTGTTGAAGAATTAATAAATTTGTGAAAATTATTTTTTATGCTTATTTAGGCCTTAATTATATACAGAAATATATAAAAATGTATATCTTAACTCTTAGATTATACATTTAATGATCAAAGTAAAATAAAAGAAATGCACAACTCCGTTAAACAAATAGTCTGATACTCCTTGAACCATTAAATGCACATCTCCGTTAAACAAATAGTCTGATACTCCTTGAATCATCAAATTAACAACTCCGTTAAACAAATAGTCTGATACCTCTTGAAACATTAAATGCAGAACTCCGTTAAACAAATAGCCTGATACTTCTTGAAACATTAAATGGAAAACTCCGTTAATCAAATAGTCTGATACTCCTTGAATCATTAAATGCACAACACCGTTAAACATTCTTTGCTCAAAGCTGTAATCATTTTTCATCTTATTTTTCTTCGAGAATCATGCATGCATATATAACATTTTTTGGCCTGTTCTTTCGGTTTTATATTTACCTAATTTCTACACGATATGACGTAACGTCATGAATCCTAAGAAATAGTAACATCTTTGAATTTTAAATGCCAATTTGACATTTAGACTGGAAAAAAATGAATGAATTATGCCTGTATCTTTCGAACCACATTCAAATTATAAATTATCGATATCCGCTTATCTCCCAGTAAATATCATTTGATGTGACCTGCCGTTAAACATATGAATTCTTTTATGATATATCTATTTCTTTCATTTTGTAGAATATATCTATTTTTTATGGTTCGATAAGCGTTTTCTTTAATCTCCTTCAAGCTTTCAATTTACATTTTTTTCTTACATTTTCTTTCGGCACTATTGCACCAGCCTTTAAGATAGATAGATAGATAGATAGATAGATAGATAGATAGATAGATAGATAGATAGATAGATATTTGCTGTGATATAATGGGAATATGTCAAACAGGTTAAGGTCTTATATCACAAGATTCACCTAAGCTGACTGGCAATTTTCAGAGATAAGATCACAAGCTAGGAAACAAATAGGACAAATATATATTATTGATATTGTAAATTCGACAGCCTGATAATCTGTAACATGTTAAAGAAATATAACTTCTGAATCGCTGACCCCTTTAAGTGGAAGGAGCTAACAGCATTGTCGATATCTGCGCAAGGATCAGCCTTTGTTCCATTTTTGACAAGGCACGAGTGAAGAAATGTAAAAAAAAATGTAAAAAATTATTGACTTCGTTAAGGTAACCTTGATAGCTATCTTGACTAGATTCGTCTTTGAAATTGACTTACTTCATTTACATGTATGTATTTAGAAACTTTTACATTCTTTTGTTTTAGAATTTTTTTATCAAGTTTTTACATCCGATATTTTTGGCTGCATTTAGTGCTTTGTAATTCTTTTAATTATGCTATATAGGTTTGTCGATGTGGCATTTTGTTCTAGTTATTAATTCGTCTCTGTTCTTTTTACTTTTATTTCTTACCCTTTTCTTTTTTTATTTATTTTCTCTGTCCCTGTTTTACGTCTCGTCTTATTTTTTTATTTCTTTATTTCTTTACTGTTTTCTCTTTTTGTATTTTCAGGGTCTCGACCTTATTTTTCTTACAATGTTATTCTTTCTTTCTTTCTTTCTTTGTATTTTTTTTTCTTTCTTTCTTTATTTCGTTATTTTATTTATTTATTTAGGATTTTCTCTTTCTTTTTTTCCTCAGTCTTCATTCTTTCTTTTTAAAATTCCCTTTTCTTTTTTCCCCTTTACGATGTTTCCTTCGTTTTTTTCTCTTTCCTTCTGTTTTTCTTCAATTCTTACTCATTTTCTCCTTAATTTTTGTAATTATAACCTTTCCCTAATTCGCTTTTCTTTCTCTACTATTTTATCCTCTGCTCTGTTCTTTCGTTTCTGTCACTTTTACCTATCCCGATCGCACGATTAACGGCTTTAGAAAAAACAAACTCTCAAGTACAAGATATTTCTATCGAAGTAGATTACAATAGTTAAGATCCCTCTCATCTCTACAATATCTTTTATTCATTTGTTTGATATTCGGATCGATATATACCGCAGATGCTTACAGATTTTTATGTTTTATGTCAGCATTTCATTTTCATTTCAATGTCTACTCGGTAAACATCCATCCATATTGGCCATGGGGATAACTGCTAGCGATGACTTGCCAACTAGTTACAACGGACCTTAAGTTTGAACCTATTATCTCTTGTTGGGTGTGTTGTAACCTAGAAAGAATTACTAAATGAGGAATAACCAACACAGATGATGGAGATGAAATGGTAATCTTTATAACATCAAAAGAAATACAATACTCGCCAGCGGCGTGAAGTAGGTAAACCACTGTTAGTGTTGGAATACATAAACAGCATATTACCCTCGCTAACAATAGTCTCTAGCGTATTTATGAGGGTTGGGACATACCCATTACGGTATATAACCGATTATTCTGTCGTAGGCAGTGAGAAACTATTTTGACAGAGCTTAGAGATGTTTTATGCCTCATGCAGTGTTTTTGCAGCAAAGGTAGAGCATCAACCACGTCTGTTAAATCCACACAGCTCGAAATATGACCATGTAAGTTTCAGATTTTTGTTGGTTAAAATCACGATTGGCAAGTCATAGAGAAGATTTAGGTGATGACAAATACGTGATAGAACATTGCTGGTTTTATTGAATGTAGAGGAAGCATTGAAAAGATCATGTGGCTTCCTAAAGGGATTATTCTGACGGGGGATAAAGGCATATTGACAAATTGCTCTATCATTTCTCGATAGATTTCTTATTATTATTTTAAATTATTCCATAGTATACTTTTTATAGTTTTTTTTTAATGGTTTATTTTAATGTTACCCATTAAATTTGTCTAAATTTGTTTAATTGCTAAAACTGTGTCCATAATATATGCTTTTTTTAACTTTGTTTCTGCAAATATTTTCTAGGTTCTCGCATCGTTATTAAGCAATAAAGACAGACATATTAAGTAAATAAATTATCCAAACAACGAAGAGCAAGAAAAAGAAAATGGCGAAGAAAATGTCATTATTATAAAGCAGATAAATTGAAACAGAGAGAAAAATAAAGAAACTAAAATAAAGCTATTCCTTCCTTTTCCAAAATCTAATTCATGGAGGAATAAAAGGAAGGTAACAATTTCAAAATAATACACACACACACACACACACACACACACACACACACACATATATATATATATATATATATATATATATATATATATATGTTGGGTGTGATGGATGAATTGTCGTCTAAATTACGCGAAAATGGAAATTAAAATTACATCTCATTGTAACAGATATATTTAGCAAATTCGCACAAAAATATCTTAAACTAGAAAACAGTAAATTTATTCAATAAAATCGCCATTGGCTACAACCATGTCCTCGTGCCGTCTTCGCGATATACTGCATCCCTTCTGGACGGTCTCTTTCTTTGAAGTATTGAATGCTGCCATAATCCTTACCTTGAATTGTTGAATGCTGCCATAATCCTTGCCTTCACTTCATCTTTAGTGCTATAATTTTGGTTGATCTGTCGCTCAGCTATGCCGCACACATAATAATTAATTGGTTTTACAGTCTGCGGTGTTAGTTGGCCAGATGTGATCGCAAAAATTGTGTGGCATAGTGAAAAGTCCTGTTGCGTGAGATAAGATCCTCCACGGCGCCCCTTCCTTTTCTCGGCACTTCGGGCCATGCCGAAAAATAAATGGATGTATAATGTCGACATTAAGAGAGATAACTAAAAACATCTTTATCACCATTAGACCCAAACACATCTTTCTGAATCCTCTGCAGCGTCCTCAGATTGATACCGAAACATTCTGAAATGTTCGTATTCGAACATCGTGTGTGAATGCCAAGTAGTATAGCATGCTATTTTCAAAATTCTGATGGAGTGAATTGCGTTATGGTGCTCTTTTTCACACAAATGGTGCTCAAAATGACCATACTGTTCTGTGCAATCGACCAAATCAAAAACATCCATTGCGCATGCGTAAAACTTAAAATATAAAATTGCTAGAATTTTTTCATTACACACTCTTTTTCTCTCTCTCTCTCTTTATATATATATATATATATATATATATATATATATATACATAAGAATTCGCCATATAAAAATATATGCATTTTCCAAAAAAATAAATAAATAAAAACATCATTATTATTATTAATATTATTTTTTTAACATTCAAACAATTGTGTAAACGCACACACATATATTTATATATATATATATATATGTGTGTAGGTTTCTGTGCGTGCCTGTGTGCAGAGTAATATCTATCGTTGCAGAAAAGTGAATTGGTATACCGAGTTCAAATTTCAACCGATATCGTTACGTTCCATTTATTTGCTTCCAGCAGGAAGACTGAGCTCTCTATAGATATTTGTTTGACAACCAGTATCGGACAAAGAAAAAAAAATCCCCTGAATTTAGATCTGAGCCCAGTGTTTTTGAAGAATGCGTTTTAAAATGTGCAGCATTTCTCTATTATCAGTTCCTCATAAAATTTCGGCATGTTCTACAAAAGCCTTCATCACTATACTCAAATATATATGAATAGTGCGGTGGTTCAATTGTAAAACGCAAAACAACAACAGATTGTAATATCAGATAATCATAGACATAAAAGCTATATTTTTATATTATTAATTCCATTTTCATTATTTCTCTTTCATCAATTTCTCTTTCCGCTTTTATGTTCCTTTGTTTTCTCTTTTCAGTGTCTGTTTCTGCGTTCCCTACTCTTATTATAATTTACTTCTTTTTTTCTTTTCCGTCCTGGGTCTGACGATAAACTACATCCGCATCCTGGGTAAGACGATAAACAACGTCCAGCAGCAAGGCTTTTGATCTGGAGGTTTTGAAGAGAATGGGACCAACTCTTAATTGCTGGTGTTCCTAAGTCCACCCTGAGCCGGGGTTATTGTTAGGGTCCCAGCTATAGGCAAATAGTTAATCCCGAAACTGGGTTAAAAATGGGGTTTAATACCAGGAATACTTTGTATAAAAAAATCATTATCAGCAATATTTGTTTTAAGAAAAACTATTACCAGCAATATATTTTTGAAAAAAAATATTACCAACAATACTTTTTTTAAAAAATATTACCAGCAATACATTTTTGGAAAAAAAATATTACCAGCTATACATTTTTGAGGAAAAAAATATTACCAGCAATATTTTTTGAAGGAAAAATTATTACCAGAAATCGACTTTTGATAAAACAAAATATAACCTGCAATAAAAACTTTGTCGGTATTAAATAACCCATTGAGGTTGCTATGCCGTAAAACGCAACAAATCAAACCAAACCAAATCTTTTTTTTTTCTTTTCTTTTATTTCTTTTCATTGGTGCTGTCTTTTAAAGAAACGCTTTCTTTCTGCCTCATCTACTTACACTTTAATTTTACTCTCACACATAATTTTGTGAGGACAAGTGCTTTCTGGTTCACTTGAACTTCAGCACATTTTTCTTTCTTTCTCTTTCTGATATCTCATCTCTGTATATTCTTCTATATACCGTTATGAAGCATGCATCTCCAGTCTTTCGAGTCATCTGTAGCTCTTAATAATTTTTGTCTTTTTTGCTAATTCTTTTAAATCCTGCTGTGTCACCGAACCACTCAAACTCGCCAGATAGGTTATGCAGTCTATTCCTCTGTTAATCTTGTTTTCAAACTTTACTTTCTTCATTATGTGTCCTAGAATTTTTTTTGATTCTATTTATCTACAACTATATTGCTGCTCATATGTTCAAACAATAGAATTCTCAGATTCCGTCTGTAGAACCACATTTCTGTTGCTTCAAATCTTTTCTTCATTTTTGAAAAGATTGTCCAGCATTCACTGCTCTATAAGAGGATTGATATTGCATAACAGTTCATTACTCTTTTTTTCTTTCTAACGATTTCTATTTCGTAACATTTTGATTAGATTTTGGAAGCCACCTTTCGCTATCCGAATGCGCGTTCGGAATTCAGTGCCGCACTTTCCATCCTTTGTTAAAACCATGATTTTGCTATCTCTAATATGTAATATCTATGTCAGGATGTTTCATTTATTGGCAACCATGCATTCTGTCTTCTTGTGAGTGATGTTTATTCTTTTCTTCTCGTTTTCCTTTACCATTTCTGTAGGACATCTTGTAGTTTTCTTTGTTTCTGCTATCAACACTTTGTCATCTTCATATCTTATAATTTTAAGACTGGTTTCGCTGTATAGGATGAATAAATCAGGTGTGAAAACACATCCTTGTCTTACACCTCTTTCTATTTTTGTATATTTATTGAATTCCTTTCCTTTCCGTATGCGGACGGATTTCTGTCATTATACATTACAAATTGTTCTAATATCTTTCCCAAATATGTCAGTTTTACCGAGCGGCTCTAACAAATATTTAACTTTATACTTTATTAAATAATTTTGCATAATTTATAAAACACAGCTACACCACCTTTTGCAAATGAATTGTTCGTTCTGGTATCCTTTTGAGCCTAAATATTGCATTCCTTGTTCCAGTGACTTCAATGAACTCACATTTGTTCTTATTTTATTTGTTGTCTAATTATACTGTACGTCTCAATAAATGAGAATTCACATTCGTTTGGTTTCATAGAGACATCGTTATATACATTTTATATTTACGAAAATTTCACCCGAAGTTACTAAGTAGCCATCTTTGATTCTGACCATTTGTTCGTCTGCTTAATTTTGTGCTTCAGTGTTTTCCATTCTTTCGTTCTCTTCTTTATCTCTTTTTATTGTTTTTTCCATTTCTGACTTCATTCAATCCTCTTGCTTTCTATATTTTTTTTTTATTTTTAAAAATGTTGCGGCACCTTTTTTCTTGTTATCATGTTAGGATGTTTTGTCACTCACTCTTTCGCTTTTCCATTGATGTATTAACTTAGACTTTGCTAATTACAATACAGAAGTTACTTTACGCTAAAGAATTCCATCTGCTCTTCGTTTTACACTTTCCTTTTTCTACAAATCTAATGTTAATAAACCCAAACACTGAATAAACATTGCAGTAAAGTGATTCAAATCGCAACCCCATCAGGGAAAATCTGAAACATTTACTTTGTGTTTTTGCACAATATAACCTACATGCATTAACCATATCGAAACCAGAGAAACAAATTTGTCATAATATTTTTTTTAAGTAAGTGACATGGAGAAATGATTGCATCGCAACTGACATCGGGGAATATTATAAGTTTTTTTCATATTTTTCTTTAAATTTGATTGAAAATGAATCTAATTATTGGGAAAAGGAATATTTGTTTGTTAGTCAAGACGGCAAGCAACATTTCCACATATCTCAAGAGACAATATACACAAAATATTTGTTAATAATTTAATTTTAATATAATGGATGTCCTTGCTGAAACTAACTAACTTTCATGTACAATTTCAGAAAAGGAGCCCATCTTTCTCAATTTAAAAAAACACTAAAGGAAATTTATTTTTTGTTACACATTCCTGAAAAGGTGAAATCACTATTTTCCATATATTTTTTTTATTCACAAACCAATGTGAATTTACGATGGAAGTTCAGAAGTTAGCGTAAGTTTTGTAAAAGATCTTTAACCGTTGCTTTCTTTATGAATTCCAAATTTTCATCTTGTAGTGACATGGGAGAATTCAAATTGAGTTTCAAAAGAGTTGATAATTCAATTGACTAAAATCTGAAATCTTAGCCGGCAGTAAAAGTTTCTAAAATATGAGGCAGACTCCAATGTTGTCTTCCGATTCAGCGAATATAATGTTATCACTCATTCTCTAAAACGTCATAAGGATTCCTCTTCAGTTTTGTGTTTCTTAGTCAATTTTCTTTTGTTATCATTCTGATTAATTGATGAAGTCGATCATAATAGTTTGCTTTCTTTAAAAAGCCTCTTTGATTAAATCGCTGAAAAATTGCTCTTTGTAGACATATAAAAGAAATGATGTATTTTTAAAATCATTTCACACCAAAAAAAAGAAATAAAGCAACTAAGACAGAAGAGGTTAATGAGTTGGAATTTACAAAAATAAAATATTGTTTAAGAGAAATAACAATATGCAAACATAAATGAAGAAGAATAAAATGATTGGCCTTGTATTTAATTTTTTAAAATCAAAATTAATTTGAAAGCGAAAGATATCCATGGGTGATAAATGCGAGAGAAGAACCTGTTAGCATAGAACTGACGGTTGCATCTAGTCGTTTCGACAGTAAGGTGATGAGAGCTTGCAGCCAATCTAATAGTGCGCTTAAATACGTAAAGTCTAACTACCGAAGCGGGAAGATCATCAAAACAATTACCATGAAAATATTTATATACAAGACACAGTGGATTTACGTTACGGCGGTGGGAAAGTGGCTGAAGTTGACATTGTAGATAGGAACCGATAACATTGCTTGATTAAGTTAAGAAAACTACTGTATTTGAAATTACCAAACATATTATGTAATTAACAATTATATTCTAATGTACAACGATAGTTAGCAATATGTTGGAGGATTGAATACTCAGAGTGTGTACTATAGTAAATTAAAATATTTTGCAACTATTTACTAAAAGTGTTTACATATAGTATACTATTTTCGAGTTTCTTGAAGTACCTGTTGCTTCTACGACGTCGAAAATGAATATTGAAACGAAATTCATCGCTAAGGTAATCCAAGTTGAGATATATGCGTTCAGTGTGAATTGACAGTAAGCCCAACGCAAGATTTACACACATGAGCTTGTGTTAATTATTGACATTCTGTCAGAAAATATACGGATAGATGAAATAGTAGACTATTTACTCCTGTGTCAAGGATCCTTTTTCAGAGTCATGATTTTCATCTTTAACCCATTTATATCCCCCGTAAAATCACGTATTAATTCCAGAAATTAAAATTAAAACAAATGATTTTAATTCCTAGTCTTTCAAATATCCAGTATTAATTATACTTTATAAAAAATCATGGTATTAAGTATAAGTTTACAGATATCAATCATTAATTATAGGTCTCGAACTATATTCGATTTTTGGGATGGCGATCATTAATGGTGTGAAGTCGGCATTTTGTTTCTATCTGAAACACTGTGCATACATAAAATTATAATTACTTGATACGTTTAATGATTAAATTAATTATATTCTGACGGTATGTTCTCATTTAAGATCAGGTAATAATCCGGATTTTTATGCACTGTTACCTAGGAAAATTGTCGTAAATAATTAACTTTCGAATCTTACTATATTCGATTTGAGAGGTATAGGTATATGACTTCTAGATCTTATACAGCTGGTTGGGAATCCCAGCATGCGCCAACTTAAGAAAGTGTCTGATGACTATATCAGGGGTTGACCTAACCCTTGTGAGTGAAAAGTTTCGGGCATTTTTTTTTATTTTTAAACACCTTCATGTTTGCAATTCATAATCTTCACCTATATGTGTATTTGCCACTAGTTATTTCCATTTTTCTTTCATTGCCATGGATCGGGAGAAGATTGACAACATATAAATGCAAAAAATAGAAAAATACATTTATTTGCTTCAGTATTTCCTGGAATGAGAATGATGCCTCTGAATATTATAGAACAGTATTTATTCATTTCATTCATGATAAGTGAACAAAGGCTTAATACAGCAAACAAATATTTGCGACTTTAGTCAGGCGTCATGTTTGAACTAATTGTTTTTGTCCTTGAAGTCATTTCTTCTTGTTGATGTAATAGCTTCGCGATATCCCGTCAATTACATTGTTAGAAAGGTATGATTTGTTTCCGCATATCTACAAGATGAAAGAGTTGAATGGACGACAAATATATGCCAGTTGTAACAGCAAAATTTTTCCAATCGTGTGACAGCATAATTTTCCACCCCTCAAAAATTTTTAATATCTCAAAGTACTTAACTAATGAAGTTTATATTTTCCATGTTTTCAAATAAGACGTTTAGCCATCTTGACACCATTTGTAGTAAGAATAAATGAAAAACACATTGAGTTATTCATCTGGAAAGAGAACAGTTTAAAATCGTTTTGTGTCAAACTCACTGTCTTCCCAAATGAGCACATTCATACACTGTCATCCATCGTTAAATTGCATTCAAGAACCATCAAGAGAATGGAAAATAATTTTAAAAATGAGGGATCAGTAAAGAGGAAAAACGATTAGGAGGTCCGTGCAAGAAGAGAGACCATCATTTCAATTTAGAGCTAAAGATATCAATTAGAAAAGATCTAATTCAATTAATAAGACAGTTGACACGGGAGAATAAAGTTTTAGCTATGACAGTCCATAATCAGTGAAAAAAAAAAGAAACTTGAAAATGAAATCTTACGCGAAACTTGTTAGGCATATTTTTACTCCAGGACAGTTAGAATGTTAGAGGGCGTAGTTCATCTGGAATGAGTTGAAAAATGATAATATATATATATATATATATATATATATATATATATATATATATATATATATATATATATATATATGCGTTTAATCGGAAGCTTCCTGAACTTTAGCAGCTGTGTCTCAGATGGGAGTGCCTAGATGAGCAATAGTAAGTTTTTCTATATCAAAAGCAGGAGAGAGTTTGGTGACCGGTGTCTATAACAATTTTCATGAGTTCTTCGATACATTACTCTGGCTACATTTTGCAAGGATTGTTGGTTGATTGGATGTTTGGTTTGTTTTAACTCCTTCTGTGATATTTAATGCCGAAATTGAATTTTCGTAAGAGCTTTGAAGTCAAAAATATTTTATTCTACTTTCACAATTGGATACATGGTAGAAGATAGAAACAATTAACAGGTGGTTACATGCTACTCAAAATGTCAAATCTCACAATGATAGGCCTCGCTACCGGATGTAGTTTATCGTCATACCCAGCATATCATTCTGCATAATTCTTCATAATAGATATTGCGTTTCCATATCACCTTGTCATCTTTCGATTTCACAGGAGATGATTATCGTTTTCAAGGAATCATTGTTTCTCTTCAGTTGGGACCCTATTTCGTCGCCGAATAGAAGATAGCTCGTAGAATAAGCGAATTTTGGAAGATGGCAGTCTTGTCATATGTTTAACCAATCACATTTGCATAGTATTTAATAAGATGCCCACTGTGGTAAATGTACAGTCGGATAAAGGCGGGGAACTAATCCTTCAAAAGAAAATTGTCAGCTTGTTTTGAAAAGAATCATAGAGACTCCTCGCCATAACTTGAAATTTGAAAAAGAAATATATTAAAATATAATTGTGGATATATCAGTGATTATTTCTACTGTCATATTTTCCATGTTAATTATTGAGTAGATATATTCACATTTTTATTCCCTACTTCTTAATTATTAATGTGATTAGAAGTAACGGATCATCGTGACGTTTGTAAAAGGGAAGAACATTCTTTATGGACGTTTCAGAAATAACTGACAACACTCCAGAATTAAACAAATCTGAATTGGTTTTTTATATATATATATATATATATATATATATATATATATATATATATATATATATATATATAATTATTTTATAAAAAATTTATAACATAAGTATGTTATAAAATCACTACAAAATAGCCATTTTGTTTCAACACACTCTGTGTCTTATCAAGTGATGGTGTTGAAAAGAAAATAAATGGTTTTAAAAGTTTCAGATTAATTAACGATCCTACACTAGGGGGGAGCATTGTTACAAAAGCTAGAATAACCAATCAAAAACGAAGTACAGAAAGATTCAAAAGCTTGACAACAAAATCCTGCTATTATAGCTATTTAGATCTTTAAATACGTGTAATATTAAAAATAATTTTTACTAACTAATAATTATAAATTTATATGATAAAATTTAATATTAAAATTAAAAACTGGCAATTTTAAAATCCAAATTTAATCACTATTAAGTTTAAAAACTACAAAATTATTGAGAAAAGAAAAAATATATATGTTTATTCAATTCATTTCTTCATTGAAATTACGTCTGACAAGACAAAAAGCTACAATTCGTCCGGTCATCTGATAATACATGTATATATTTTTTCTTTTCCGTTTTTATTTTAAAGTTTGTGAATATGGTCTTAAACTCACGCGTGACACAACAAAATCACAATCAGATTATAATACATACGCATCTAGACATAATTAGATACACACACACACACACACACACACACACACACACACACACAAATATACACACACACAAAAAAAAAAAAAAAAAAAAAGGAAGAGGTGGGGGAATACATGAACAACTCCACAGCCCTTTACGAAAAAAAAGGAGACGTGAAACTAACACTTATACACACACACAGTTAAATTTGAATACACTCTACATACACATAGACACCGATATATACACAAACATACATCCACAATGGCATAGACATTGAGAAATCATAACCAGTAAATATTTCAGACTTAAATAAATGCTAACCACTTATTGAATTATAACTTAAGCGAGCAAATATATAAAAGATAAAAATGTTTAAAATAATATTATTTAATATATTAAAACGAAAACTCTAAAACAATAAATATCAATAAAATATATATATATTATTAATCATATAAGTTGATAATAGTTTCATTATATATTTGGCAAAGAAAAACAGGATAAAAGAAATCCACAAATATATACATATATATATATATATATATATACACGGCAGCAAAAAAACAAATTAACACACAAAAAAAAAAAAAAAAAATATATATATTCATACATACATATACGTACAGAAATACACACAAATAAATATATAAACATAAACATATACGTACATATACATATCTATGATAACAAGTACATATGTACGTACATATATACATAAACCTAAATACACACACATATATACACACATAGACTTTTATGCACACATACTTAGATATATAAAAAACAGTCATGATATACCAAAGTTTCCATACCTACACATACACACAAACTCATACATAATAGGTTCCAACACACACACCTATATATATACATACACAAACATACATAAATATATATACACACATACATACATATCTACAAATAAACATATATATATACATAAATATATCTACCTGTAATAACAACCACCCATATATACATGCATACATAAAAATACAACAACTTTCAACCAAATACATATATAAACGAACTAACATATAGATACATAAATATACCTTCAAACACCAACACACAGCAATATACATATAGTCTAACATACAAATATATAAACACATTCATACAAACAGAAATATACTTAAATATAAATACACATACACAATAAAATAGGACATACAGATATATATACACATATATATATATATATATATATATATGCACACACGCATATATATATACACACATACATACACACATACACATACATATATATATACAAATATATCGTGGCACAAAGCTGAAATCAAGGGGCATCCAGTGAGGAACGAACTCATTACTCAGTCGCACCCAATCTAGTGAACCATGCTGGCCAACCATTATACTGCCGTGATTTAATCATATACATACCTGTACATACTCATACACATACACATACACACACATACATACATATACACACATACATATATATATGCATATATACATACATATATATATATCCAACCATATACACACACACACACACATATATATATATATACATATATATATACAAACATATATATATATATATATATCTACATACATACATACATACATACATATACACACATACACACACAAATACATACATATATACACACACCCATACACACATACATATATAGGCACACACATACACATATACAGTAATAATTATTAACCTTTTCTCTCATAATCTACCTTACCTTCCCACATAATATATATATACATATATACACACACACTCACATATATATACATACCCCACACATACACCCTCACATGTAAAAAAAAAAAAAAAAACCATAAATACATTTATACACCAACCTACACATTCCTCAGTGCAAATACTCTAACCAACACATAAATAAATATATATATATTTACACCAACACTGATAACACTATGCAGGTAAACAATACACACTTATATCGTAAGTATGACCATTATGCTATAAAAAAATACTAATCTATTAAAAATACAGCGACATATCATTATCATTTAAAGTATACGACCCCTACACTAAGTTAAATTTATAACGGTGTTTACAATTTACTGTCAGTTCATATCTTTGATTTAAGAGATCAGCCTTGTTTTTAAATCTAATAATTTCAAATTTTTCATTAAGGCATAGGTAACATGGGGTATATATAGGGAGTTACATGTACGAGCTTTCGTAACCAAACTCCATTTAATCGTAGGTGTTTTGTTCTTATCTTTTAGATTCCAAAAATACTTGGATAATGAAGTCATGTACCTATATTCACTGTGATTAAAGGATTGCATATGCCCCCGCCAGCGTTCCTTGAATGTTTTCATAGTAGAACCAATGTAAAACTTCTTTATATTTGGATTTTCAATATATATATATATATATATATATAAGGAATAAGTTATAGATGTTCCGAGAGAAAAGCGTGTATATTAAAAAGAAGAGAGAAACCGCACATGTTTTTGGTTAATCAACATTACAACCAAAAACGTTTGCAGTTTCTCTCTTCTTTTTAATATATATATATATATATATATATATATATATTTGTATATATATATTTTTATATTAGGTTGCACAGAAATGAATTTTGTTAGATAGATATAAAAACAAATGTCAGTTAAATTTCTGTCTATATCTCTGAGATGAGGTATTATGATTAATTACATTATTTACCTTATTCGGACTGTTCTCCTCATCTTCATTTCCATATTCACAACGTTTCGGCAGTTGTACACTGAGCCCTCTTCAGGTGATCGAACCCCTTTATTTCGTCCACCTGGGTAAATTGTTCTAGTTCCATGTGCCATGCCTCTTACGGATGTCTCAGTTATTTCACTTTAACTCAAATCTTCAAGTAAGGTTCAGCACTCTATAGCCTGGTATTGAACTCATAACTCTTTGGGTCTAATCACTGTATCTGACCAACGTCTTTATTCACTGGGGCATGTTAAATTTATTTAAATATTATTATTGAAAAATCACATCTCGCCTTCAATCCCTCCCCCGCTGAAGTATTGCCGTTTCCCTGTTACATTTATATAAATACTTGCATGCTAATTGTTCTGATTTAACTTTCTGCTGTGGTACATTAACTTTATGAATTCAAGCGCAGTACTAGATTGTCTGCAAGGTCCCATCAAATGCCTAGATACAACCTTAATTTTAATGCTAACTGTGTCTTCCGTTGCACTTTTCGCTTGTAGAATTCTCTTCTGGCTTCTTGTCAAATTTGATATTCAGAAATGTAAATTCAATGTTAATATTTATATTGTTTTCCTCTGCGTCTTAGTAAATTTATTAACTTGTTTGAGTTGAAATGATTAAAAGAATTCACATTCATGTTCAATGATTGCAGACCAGCCTTACGGCAAATCCCCCTTAAAGAATTAGTTTTAAGGGAAATACATTTTATGATAGTATTGAACTTATATATTACTGAGTTACTATTGCTTACAAAATGTTCTCATGATCAAAAGAAATAAAAATCTGTCGGTGGTAAATCTGGTGAGTATCTAGTACGTAGAAGAAACTTCTAATCCCAATGATCATCTTTTCTACTGTCAATCCTTTTGCAGACTGCGCCTTTTACTTTGTCCTGTTGCTATTCTATTACCAAACAAGGGCCATTTTGATGGATGGCTTTGTATACTTTCAGGCAATGCAAATTTGCGTGATGGTTCTTCCTTGTTCCAGTAGATCGAAACAGATGACACATTTTCCACCATGCACAAGACAAGGAATTCTGCTCATAAAGTCCTAATTTTGTAATTGTATGGTTTCTCATTTCATGATAGCTAATGTTGTTTTACTTTTGTTTGCAGTCAGATCTCACTTTCTTATCACACGTAGTAATGCGATGCAAAAATATGAAATGTTGGAATTCTTGACTAGACGTCCGCTAGAGATGGTGGTATGCTGTTTTTGGTTCTCAAGCAAAATTTCACGCGGTATCCATATTCGCTTTTTTTTTTCTATTTCAAATCTGAAATGAAATATCAATGAAATACAGTTGAATAAAGGAGATGAAAAATCAATTCAGTTTCTTACCTTTCAATATTGGTTCTACTTTGAGAATAGAGGTGCAATCCGTTATTAACTTTCGAACATCCTAAAAGTTACTTGAAAATATAATCGTTCGCATTAAAGTGAAAATAAGTTATTAATTAAAATGGGTTTTGTTCCATATATCACACTAATATCAATTTTAAACAATTTAGATATAATTAATTAAATCCCATTTTCGAATTTTTAATATTGGTACATCTTCCTCGTATGAAAGACTTTCTAGACACAATCTACCAAGAACTCTGTAAGTTCCATTTTGATACGAATTTATGTTGAGTAATTATCAAGAATCCGTAACAAGAAGCGCCGAATTCAAATCCTATTCACTTCCTTTCAAACTATTCTTGAGTAAATATATTTCTCTTATTTCAATACAACTTTATCGAAAAGAAAAATCTGTTTTGATGAGTCAGTTCTTCTCGTCACTCATTTTGCATTCTGAATTCTATTTTCACAAAGTTTTATAAAGCGATCAGAACTTAAGCTAGCACATTATTCACCCTCCGGCATTTTGGCCTTTTATGAAGAATTTCGCGAGAGCTGAGCGAGTCTTTTAACATAACAATGCAAAAATCTTTGCTCGTGGCGTTAAATCACCAAAGCCGTTGGCGTCAAAATTGGTTGTACATAGTAAAGCCGTCAAAGACAATGGTTGACTGTACAAAGAGGCGTGGGTTGCTTTCAGGTCGGCTATAAATATCTGCAGGACAAAGAAAGCCTCTACCTATTGCATATTAAAACCAAGTTCATCCCTCACGAGAAAGAGATGTTTGTGTGATAAGTCGTAATATAGATATTTGCAAAATTTAACAGGGAACGGCAGTGTTTCGAATGATATTTAGGCTGGGATTAGTAATGAAGCAAAAATCCTCGTGGTAAAAGCTTCGCTATATTTGGAAAAGCAACATTTTACGACATTGTTATAAAATGAGCAGCTGTTAACAATAAACATTATTACAGGAGAATATTTTACATTTTATATATTAAAACAATGTTCTTCGCGGAATGTGATATTATCATTCATTGTTGCGTTTAGTTTTAAATTAATTTATCCACAATGTTTCCTTTATTTGTATAGCGTGACAATTTATGTTTCTCTATATTCTCACAATATTACCAGGTAGTTGTAGTCATTCATGGATTCATATGAATCTAGCGTTAAAAATCGCCGAAAATAAATAAAACGTAAGGCAGTCAGCATGCATTATGTGCGTGCTCATCGAGAAGTCAATTGTAACAAAATGTCAAATATCATGTTCAAAGACGTTAAAAGGGAAAATTAGAAAAAAACGAACATGGTTTTTACTTAAGTAAACGAACAATTTTAAGGGATACAAAATAGATCTGTTCCGAACAAATGAGAAACAAATTTATTGTTTTTTCCTCTTCACGAAAAAATTTTTCCTCTTTTCATTTTCTCGGTTTTTGCATGAGAAGGAAAAGGAAATAAAAACTATTTACAAATTCCAAATCTTATCAGTGCCTTTCCTGGGTGTTGTAAAAACTTAACAATACACGATAAAATACAATGAACCCAGATGCAAGTATTAATTAAAACTTTTGTTACGTAAGGAAGCAGATGTTTGTTTAATTGTGTGGACTGTAATTAATGAAATCAAATTGAATTATTTCTGATCAAGGCGCTGAGACATTAATCACTTGGTTAATGCGAATTGAGAGATCTTAAAATTTTAGGGTGCAATATGAACAGGGAGAGCACTGGCTAATATAATTTGAAATTCTGCTTTATTTCTTCTTTGTTACTCAGAACTATAATAAACTACAAATAAAAAATAATGGTCCTTGTTATTTCTTCAATAAAGAAAACAATATTAATCCTGAATTGAATAAATTCAAGCTTTATCGTTTAATTCTCTTAGATTTTTTCAGATGAGCTATCAGATAATGTAATTTGCTGACACATGTAAATTTTAAAACGAAAATGCATTTACGAAAAATAAGCATTACGATTTCAAATTAAAGTAAATAATATCAAACACAATTTGATTTATTCCATTCATTCCATGCACGTACCTATTTCTTACTTTCATTCTTTCTTTTTCTATCGCTTTCACATTTGTAGCCTGTTCATGATTATTGCAATTGTGAGTTCATGAGGGACCAGGTGGTTATTTTTCGAATAACTACATAGGGAAAATTTTCAGTTAAAAACAAAATCTTCACTGAACGGTTACATGCTGAATAGAAACAATTCCAGAAATTGAATAAAGTTGACAAAATGAAGAAGGATTAAAATAAAATTTGTAAGTGCTTTACACGGTGAGGTATTCAATTAGTCTAATTAAAAGAGTTAAAATGTCGCTTCCCACTGCAGAATATTGACAAATTTATAATTTGAAACTCTTAATCCGACTCAAGTTCACCGCAGAATTCAAACAGGATTCGTATATACGAATAGTCGCTAAGATACTTGTCAAAATCATCAGTTTCTTGTGCTATTTCGAAATATATCCGATTTATAATGTCATGTTCTACATTCAGAATCAGACCAAAATGTAACAATGGCGTTATATATAGACTGGAGCAGCACAATCCTAACAATTTTTGCTTGAACACAGTTCAAAAGCGTTTACAACGTAATGACGATTCATTTTCCACTCTACAATCACTTTCCCACAGATGAAACGTCCCATGCCTATATCTATTCTGTCACTATTTCCCTGATAAAGATTCTGAGGAATTACATTACATAATTCCACCAGTTCACATTTTCAAATCTATAATCCACCAAGACAGTTATACAAGGTTAATAATCACTATTTACTTCATATTCCATTAGTAAGTAGGAAGTTTATAAAGCTTCTTCCGAAAACACGATTTTTTGTGGAATAGTTTCCTGGGATACGGCTTCTTCAATCGTTGCAATCGTAAAACCTTTCAAGTCAGTGCTCAACCATTAAATTTCCTAAATATTCCCATGAACTTTACTTCTAACTTCCTATTATTACGTACACACAACAAGCTACATTAGTTGCCCTCTACTTTGAGTGGGACTTGTGCATTGTATTGCGTAAAGAATGATTAAAAATATTAAATATAAAAGACGTCAGATTTTCATTCGTCCTTATTGAGAAATAAGCGTATTTTCCTCTGCCCAGATCCGATATATTTATATTAATAAATGCAATTTGAACTGAGAGTCCATCGTGGAAAGTAAAAAATATTACACATATTTTACAAGTTGCCAAATAAGATCAAATCATGTCATTTTATTTTATTACTTGAATATCCGTGTGTAATTAGATTGTATTTACTGTAAGAATGCATATAAAATGACTGGGAACACGAAACAAATCTTTCGTACGAGCCTTGCTCTCCTTTAGAGAGATTGATAATGGTTAGACAAAATGGGTTCAGTTTCTTTCAAACTATTACTATCCATATTTGCTCGCCTTCATTTTCTCCCTCAGTTCTATATTTTAATAACTTGAAAATTTACAAATACAACAATAGAAATATATGTTGTATTATTTACCTACATCATCAAGAAGACGATATTCCCGGACCGTTCACTGAATCTTTCTTTTCCAGCTAATATTATACTTGAAATGAAGGACAGGATTTCTAATATTGATTGTCTTAAAAAGTGTCTCTTCCTAAACTGAAAAAAAACTAGTGTAGACCTGTTAAAATCATTATTCCCAGTTATAAAGTATGGCCCAATACCAAGCGAAATATCGAGATTATCTTGTATTTAACATATTTTCTTATTCAACAACAATACCTGAGTTTAGAAGCCCGCATGAAACCACTTCACAAATATTTAAAATTGCTGTAGTTGTTTCATTTTTGTATCTCCAATTCATAATTTGCATGTTGTGCTCTTACATTTGCAAACAAACATGCATTCTGGCTTGTAGCTGATCTTAAAACTTTTATTCTCGGTTTCCTTCGCTACCTACAATAAATGTAATTTATTTTCTATATCTTCTATCAATACAGTATTATCTCCATATCTTATGCTGTTAAGACTGTGGTCATCAAAAACATATCTTAGTTGGACTTCTAACTCTCTCAGAATTGCTTCACTATAAAGTTTGAATAAGTTTCGTGGCAAAAAAATTCATGACTTCGATATCTGATTTTGTATATTTCATGAAACATTTTATCCGCATGCAGGCGGTTTTTTAACAGTGTAAGTTGTGGATTATTTTAATATCCTTCCTAATAAATGAGAAGGTTACTAGCAATTCCCCTGTCTTCGTGTCTTCTTAATTTCCTTGTACAGTGTCCTATATTCTGTGCTGTAACTTGGCATTGATTTTGTCTCCTTTTCATCATGCATCGAATTTCATGTCATCAGTTCTTTTTATCTTTGTCTGCTTTTATTTGCGTTGATCTCGATTGCTGATGTTAATAAAGCTCCCCTTAATGTGTCCTACATTACGTTTTCAATATCATTTAATCAATTGTTTCTGTTTTTAACACTGTCTATATATATATATCCCCATCACATTCAGGTTATTCAGGAATTGTTGTATTGCATTGTGGGTGCTGCTTAAGCCTTCTTCAAGTTCCTTAGGTGTAAGTGTTCTTATGACTGTATCGTCATGCTCTACATCGGCAAAAAATACATTTCTGAATCCCTGTATTGATAACTATGTAATCGATTCGGTTTTTCGTTTCTCCTGTTGGGATTCTATATGTCTACGTACTTAACTGTTTTTTACTACCTGATCATTGCCATATGCGATTTGATCCATTCTTCTCCCCGTTCATTCATTGTTCGAATTTGCCAACTATTTCAACATCTCGATTCTAGTTTGGCATTCAGAGGTCTCGTATGATAATTTTAATTCCTGGCAATTGGTATTGAGCCTTGGTGTCGTCTACAAACGTTAAATCATTTCAGTTCATTATTCAGTACTTTGGGATGTCGGTGAATAAACAACCATGATAAATGTGCTGAAAGGTTTTTCTTTTAGTTTAACGGCACAAATTCATTCAGATACTTGACATTATCCCATAACACACACCTTTACGTCTTGTTCTAATATCATTGTTTCATTTTTATCTCTGCCTGAATATATGATCCTGTATTCGTCACTGTGGAAATCTTCATTTTTATATCTGCCTCATTTTACATAGGCTTAAAATAGAGGAAATGCCATCTTAAACTTTTTAATGTAATTGGAATATTCCTGCCACAAATACCTTTGCTTTGATAGATGTTTTTAATTTTCGTCATAATTGTAGATTGGTAGAAAATAAACTTCAACAAAAAGATGAAGAAAAGTTAGGAATAAAGAAATAATACTGATGATGATTCATCGAATCAGCAACAAAAAAGATCGATCAAAATTATGACATCGTCCTGGGGATGACGAGAAACTACATCGGCGTTCGGGTAAGACTATAAACTACCTGCGGATCCTGGGTAAACTATAAAATACATCCGAGTTTTGGGTAAGATTATAAACTGCATCCGCGTTCTGGGTAAAACTATAAACTACATCCAAGTCATGTGTATGACTATAAATTGCAGCCGCGCCCTGAGTAAGACTATAACTATATCCGCGTCCTGGGTAAGACTATAAACTACATCCGTGTCCTGGGCAAGAGTATAAATTGCATCCGCCTTCTTGGTAAGACTACAAAATGCTTCCGCATCCTGGGTAAGAATATAAACTACGTCCAACAGTAAGGCCTCTGATCAGCAGGTTTCAAAAAGCGTGGAATCACCTCTTAATTGCTGGTGATCCCAGGTCCAACCTAACCCGAGGTGGTAGCACCTGTTAGGGTTCCAGCTATTGGAAAATATTTAACAACCAAACGTGTTTAAAAATAGGTTTTAATACCAGAAATACTTTGTAATAAATAAATTATTACCAGCAATGATTTTTGAAAGAAAAATTATTATCAGCAATATATTTTTAAAAAATACCAGCAATAAAAACAGTTATACATTCTTTGAAAAAAATATGACCAGTTATAGATTTCATCAAGGAAATATATTCCCAGAAATAGATTTTTGAAGAAAAACATATTATCAGCAATAAAATCTTGTCGGTATTAAATAACGCATTGTGGTTGATATGCCGTAAAACAAATGAAACCAAGCCAAACCAAACCAAAATTATAACTAATAGTATTTAACACGTCTAATCTAAAATCATGTAAAAGGTTAGTAAATACAATTAAATGGTTGTCGAAGCGGATAAAAATTAATTTCTGACAGGATAACTGCTAGTTTTGTTACGTTTTATCATAGAAGCTTTCGTTGTCTTAGGGTCATCACATGTAAAAAAAGCCATAGTATCAGTGTGGTGTCTGGCGCAAAATAGACTCAAACAGCCCATTTTTCTTCAGGATAGTTTTTTATTAAGCGTCTTCCTTCTCTAAGGCTGGTTTCTAATTGAAGGTAGGAGAGCCAACTCTGCTTTGCTATTTGACCCTTAGCTGAAAGAATATAGATTTAAACATTTTACATAGGCATTAACGCGAAAAGAATGAGATCAATTGATCGAGACAAGCCAAACCGAGGTCAAAGTTTTCTTGGTAACTATTATATTAATTTATATTTCAAGCTTAAATCAGTGTTTCTCACGGTCTATGGACATATATTTTCCTGAGAACTATCCTACACCTATTTTAATTGTCATTTCGTTATGATCTCACCATCGTGATTATGATTCATACGTATAACTAGATGTCCTTCAAAATTCATAACTGTGGATAATTACTCATTTAATAATTAATAGAAAATTCCACTCCAATGAACCAAGACTCGACTTAGTAATACACTCATCTAAAGTCTATCAACACAAAACTTAATATAAAATATATATATATATATATATATATATATATATATATATATATATATATATATATATATATATATATATATAGATATATATATAGATATAGATAGATAGATAGATCGTTTTGAAAAACCTCGAATTTTTGATTTGCTAATCAAATCAATCTCGAGGGAAAATAAGGTTTTAAAAAAGAAAGAGCTACAAACATGGACTTCTGCCGGCAAAAAAATCGCACAGATGCAGGTCTGAAGCCCAAAGAAAAAAACCCTGATACGAGTAACAACTAACTAACAAAAGAGCTCAATACAACCGTAGAGCAGACCTAGATACACCTAGTGAGCCAGACAAATCTACCTAGGTTTCACCTAAACCACGTGGTATGATTTTAGCTATCACCTATAAATATGTGTTTCTCTTTGCCTCGTTAGCCAAACTTTCCCTGACGATCCGTTTAGGTGAAACCTAGGTAGGTTTGTCTGGCTCACTAGGTGTATCATCTATCTATATATATATATATATATATATATATATATATATATATATATATATATATATATATATATATTTGTGTGTGTGTGTGTGTGTGTGTATGTATGAGTGTGTGCGTGCCTGTGTGTATGTAAAATGCTCTGTTCTATCTAATGGGGAGTTTTCAGAAACCTTTGATGTAACAAATGGCAGAAAAAATTGTTGTGTCTTTGCTACTTTACATTTCGCACTCTTCTTTCGGTCATGCTACACCTTGCTATTAGTGATATTGACATTGGTGTAACAGTTGGATACCGCACATTTGACGGCTTCTTTAACCATCAACAATCAAAATCGCTGACCCGAGAAAGCCTTACCCGTGATCTTTTTTTTGCTGATGACGCCGCGATCGTGGCCACTTCAATCGAAGAAGCTCAAACACTCGTCAATCGTTTTTCCACCGCTTGCAACGCATTCGGATTAACTATTAGCATAAAGAAAACCAAGGCCTACACCTTAGCAGGTCAAGAGTGTAAAACGAAACCCACCTGCCTATACCTTTCCAATCGTTCCCATTACTGTTGGCAGCAACAACATGATGTTTGTGAAATCATTCTCATACTTAGGAAGCAACGTCAATTCAAGTGCGTCTTTGGATGACAAAATATTTAACCAAATATCAAAGGCAACAAATTCCTTTGGAAAGCTTAAGCATCGCATATGGGATGCTCATAGGATTTCACTAAAAACGAAAATTAGTGTCTGTCATTCTCATCACACTTCTTTATGGGTCAGAATAGTGGATGCCATAGAGGACGCACATCAAACAAGTTGATGCTGTCTTCGTTCAATATGCGGTTATACACGGCAAGAAAATATCACAAACCCTGATCTTTTCATCAAATGTGGTGTCGGTAGTATTGAATTGTTTCTGAAGCAAGCAAAGTTCAGATGGGCTGGCCATGTCATCAGAATGAGTGATGATCGGATGCCAAAAATCCCCATATATAGCCAACTTTTTCATGGTAAGCGTAACGTAGTTTGTCCTTCGTTACGCTTCAAGGATAAACTTAAATGCAATTTAATTACTGCAAATATCCCTATAGAGGAGTTCGAACTTGTTGTTGAAAATCGAAGAAAATTGCTACCGAGGTATAACTAATTTTGAAAAGAATCGTTTCAACCATCTGAGACAATTAAAAATTGACACTAAATCTCAGGTTAATTCATCAGTCTTTATGACGGTCAAACATTCAGTATGCCATTTCTGTGGATTTGTTTGAAAATCTCGTGCAGAGTTGCTGCCTCATACGAAATATAAACATAAAAACTGAACTGAAAGACACTCATATTTCGACATCGACGGGAGCGTCCATCCTATACACATCTATCTATCTATCTATCTATCTATCTATCTATCTATATATATATATATATATATATATATATATATATATATATTCAGCGAACTAATCTAGTGAAATTTACTACTGATTATGATCTATACTAGATTCCTTATACCTGTGTTCCTGTGCAAAATTATGTTAAACTTAGATATATTTTCTATATAAATTATATTTAATAAAATGTTTATCATTAAATTCAACGTTCCGAGGTTGAGCGAATTTACGTAATGTGTTATTGTTATATGGCCTCGTTTTGTACCTGTTTTTAAATTTTAACCTGTTATCCGCTTTGGCTTAAAGGATAAAATTTTGGTGTGAGAAATATATTGAATGTTTAAAAACAAAAACTATCTTTCTTAATTTTGCTATGAATGATAGTTTTGTAATGACGGGAGAAAAGCATGATTAAATTTGAAAGTGTACTGTTTGGAATGATTTCTACAATTCTGTAACTGTGAAATATCTTTAAACTAACTATTCTAGCATTCAACAGCTGTTTAGATGTTTCATTGTTTGCAATGTGCAACGAAACATAAATGATCTGATAACAGATGTTTTGAAAACAGGTGAATTTCATCCATTTCCAAAGAAAGCAGAATTCTGTTTCAGCAATAAATATAGAGGCTGAATATTAACCGCTATTGCAGAAAATCTTTATAAAAAATATTCTTAAATATAATTCATCCACATGCTAACCAATTCTTCTTTTAGTTGACGTGTCTTTTCAGGGCCTGTATGATAATGGCTCTCCACATCATCCAGTCCCTTGTAGCTCTTAATAAGTTTCGTCGTTTTGTTATTTCTCCCAAACCCTGTTCTGGCATCAAGTATGTTACCCTCTGCTTCTATTCTGTCCTTCTTTCAATTAATCTCTCCTGTGGATATCAGTTATGAAAAGCCATCCTTCCTCATTACGTGTCACAGAAATTTCAGATGCCTATTCTTGATGTTAAGAATAAATTTCCTTATTGTTTCCATCTTCTCTAAAAACCTGGTTGTTGCAAACATTTTCACCCCGTGGTATCCCCAGATTCTTTCTATAGAACCACATTTCTTTTGCTTCGAGTTTCATCTTCATCTTTGCTAAGATTGTCCAACATTCGCTGAAATACAGGAGGAGAGATATCATGTAACAGTTCAGGACATTTTTTCTTTGTTTCCAACGAAATGTTTCTGTCTCTCCATACTCTACTTAGCTTTTGGAATGTATTTTTGACCTTTCCAATACCTCTTTGGATCGCATTTTCCGTCCTCTGTTAGAAAACTTCCCAGATAATTAAGTTTCTGTACCTGCTTGCCTTTAGTATCCCCGACCTGTGATTTGCATTTTGGGTTCATATCTCTTGCTAACAAGAATGCAGTCTGTTCTCTTGTAGCTTATACTTCCTCGTTTTTCTTGCTTTCTTTCTCTATCTTCTGTAACAGGGATTGTAGTTTCCTTTCCGTGTCTGCTATCAGCGTTGTGTAATCTGCATATCTTATATTGTTACGATTGTGGCCGACGATAATGAATCTTGAAAGGACTTCTAATTCTCTTAAAATTGCCTCAATGTTAACCAATCTTTGAGATTTAACCAGTAAGAATTTGCAAAAGGGCTATCGACTATTATCCAGATACAAAATTTGCGTTGTATAATCAAGAGTATAAAGCATAAAAAAAAACATTCCATCTGTATTGACATTTTTGGACTTCTGGAAATATATTATTTTCATACACAGAGGAAAGCTCGTGTAGAGAAACAAGTTCCATGGAATGTCAATTGAATTATACACAGTTATAATGTGCTATACATAAATACTTTAGAACTAATAGCCTCTCAAGATTTAGGTATAGATATTTTCTAATATCAACTGGTGTCTTGTAGGGAGATAAAATGTATTCATTTTTGTTGAAAACTGACAACTCATAATAAGAAATGTATGCTAACTTTAAGGATGTCCATAGACTGAATCAGCATCGCTGATAGTTTTTGCAGATGATTTCACTCTTAATTTCACCAATCATAAATAATTACCCCAGCCGCAGCAAACGTTGTTTTTCATGTAAATGAAATCAAAACAACATTCATTTCTCTTAACCAAGAAGAAGTAGTAAATCAGGTAAATGACTTTCAGTCGATATTCAAACATCATATAAAAAGACATATATTTAATTGCAATGACATAGATATAGCATTATAACAAATAAATACCATAATGAATTAAAAAAGAACTGAATGTGTCTTTATTTAGGTTAACAAGAGCAATAGTCTTTTGATACAAGTTAAACAGTTGTACATTAAGAAAATCAGAGTGAAAAACTAATTTGATGGTATGTACACTTAACTAGTGGAATTTGCATTCAGTGTCAACTGGAAATATCATATAGGCAAGTAAAAGATATATGGAAAACTAACGAACAATGGACGCAATCGGTGAAAGTGGAGTGCAGTTTGTTGGTTATTGCTGGAGAAGTAAACAAAACTGTATCTAGTTTGTACTATTGTATCTAAATATTGAGAAAAGATCAAGCGGAAGACAGGCAAGCCCCAGTTTATTTTCGAATAACAATGATATTTCCAAATACAAATCCTACTAATTAACACATAGCTGGGAGGAGAATAAATGTAGCCATACCTTTTGCAAGGGTATTTGCGTTTAACTAATTGTAACGAACCCGACTAGAATTCGAATGCAGCACTCCAATTTCTAATTCCGAGCCACTATTCATCACACGACTCGCAAATCCACATAATACACTGGAATCAGAAACACAGAATTTGATAGAAGTATTTGTTGTAATCTAGTAAATGTTACTGAATACAACAATCAGAGGAAGATTGGTAATGAACGATAATACTTAGGACAAGAACAACACATATAAGATTCGCTAGCAGCGCGTAGAAGTAGTCAACTGCTAGAAGTAAGTCAAATGAAATCCACACACCGCAGACCCTACATACAGTCTTTAATACTGTATTTATGGGAAGGGGGCATAACTCTTTTCGTCTGTAGGCATGCTGAAACAGTATGACTAATTCTTGCAAAGAGCCGATCATATGTGTTCATTTGTAATGAGTAAAAATGATGGTAAAATCGTCCTTATTTATCAAATAGTCCTGGAATGCTCAAAATATTTTTCAATATTTATCAAAGACAGTTGCATCTGCGGGTTAAAGAACAGGCGAGAAATTGTTTATAATCTTATCTTTCCTTTTTCTTTCTTTTTGGAAAAGAAAAATGACAAAACGTAAATTGGACGGTCAAGGGTTTACGATGTAGGATTAGTATTTATGTCCTTTTTTATTTGAGATTTCTCAACTGGTTACATATTACTTATTAATGTCTATCATTATGCTCCGTATAAAATCATTTTCATTGTATAATTACAAAAAGCTTTTTTTTTTATTTTACACAGTAGTTATTCAGAATTTACCTGAATTGAAAATGTTGACCCTGAACATATGATGGCTTTACAAGTTCCCCACACACTACGCATTAATTTGAAACAGTAAGATTTTGTTTCCAGCATAACCAGGAATTCCCAGCAGGTATAAGTTTTAACTTTCAACTTTGTTGAAATTCAAGCCACATCTAATAGCTACCCTAGACGCTTCATTAGACTTTCCCATTCATTCATTATATTTTTTGTCCCTTCCACATCGTTGAACGGTGTGCTTATGTACTTAAGACTATTCTTTTAGTCATTGCTTTTAGTTTATTTTTATCTGATCACGCTCGGTTGCTTTCGTTCAATTCCGCCATTTCTCAGCTCACCACTTTTCAACACCACTCCCATGATGCATTACGCCATTTTAATCTTTCCTTGGTTTTAGTATTCGCCCACTATTAAATTATCCACCAGGGTTTGCTCCCAAAACGTCTTTAAAATTGGATCGGTTTACAGTGTCCAGATATTGAACTGAAAACATACCAATAATCATTTGTGATTAGGAAGTGTATGATATCCGCGAAAAAATTATAAATACGACAACGATTAAGTACATAATTACACTTGATATTTCTTATCGCTCTTGCTGATAATCTGGAAGAGAAAGAAAAGATAAAGCGCATTATATGTACGCATTTATATCAATTACAAAACAAAATAATCATTCTGTTCTATTTAAACTGTCGCTGATTGCGAACCTACGTTATTTAATTCACTCATTTTTCTTTCGGGCTGTCTATATCCACGCGAGGCTAAGCGGTTTAGGGATAGGCTCTTTTAAGGAAACACAGACTTAAGATAGATTGCCAAACATGGGTATCTATATTCTGTTTAAAGGCTTAAAACTGAATCCTGGAACTTCGCTCGATGACCTATGGATAGATGCGTATAACCAATTTTGCTCAAAAGGCTTGGTTCATTCAGGCATTTCCCAATAATACCTCAGGCGAAAAGCGTCTCCCCAGGCCGATAATATCAAGAAGTTATCTCCTCTAGACTAAGACGAAAGTTTTTAACCACGCACGGTTATATAAGAAAACAGAGAAAGATTTAATTGCTGTAAGCAGATAAACGTGAATGTGTCAAATTCTCGGTGTCATCTCGCCAAATCA
>CAHIKZ030000147.1:407500-430000 GCA_903632075.3 Acanthosepion pharaonis
CTCCGGTCTTCGTACGGTAACCAGTGTTTCACCATACCGTTGCCATAAGGCCATTAATCCTTAGTGATCTGAAAATTCAGGTAAAAAGAATAATAGGCTGTCGACTAAACGAAAGGAACCACTGAGAGTTAAAGAAAAAAAGACAAAAGTAAAAATACACGGGTTTATCAGCTTTGATATTCAAACGGATCCCGCAATCTTGTAGTGAATATAAAGATTATTTATCAAGTAGATTTCGCTGTGTCAATTGATCCAAGAATAAAACGGAAAGACATTGACATTTATAACTGAAACAATATTTCCTCTAAGAAAGGATGTGGAATATAAAAATTGCTGTGTTAACTATCTTTATTGACGCACATGGATCAGTTCAGCTGAGGATAATTAATGTGAAAATCCGAGGAAGAATTGGATCAACCGAGATGACTCATGACTTTATTCAGAATTCTGAGGAGGCTGCTTGGATATTAAAGAAATCGATGTCACTTGATTTCCTGTAAGTGCTACCGGTTTTAGGAACACAATATTAAAATTGTAGGCAGCATCTATTTAAATTGATTAATTAAAATCATCAAGTAATATTCTAAAATACTGTCCCAGTAATTGAGCAAGATCTTCAAACATTCTGATTAATGACTACAACTATATCTTTTTTTAAAATCTGTATTGCGGCTAGTAAAAATATCTATAGTTCCTTCTTTTGCGTGATTCTATAGACCATTTTTAGATTTAGGGAAGCGAAAATGATATTCTTATGGAGTGAAGTTGCGAACGGAAATTCTTGGTTAGCCTTTAATCAGTTCGTGACAGAAAGACAAATGAATCGAAAGTCAAAACAATCAATATTTCTTCCATCTTTCAAGAAGATAACATTCATACTGAAATGTTTCATAAATGGCCTTGGGGTGATTAAAAATATTAAATAATATTCAGAAAATGCTGCGAAATGTATTCGAGATGATTGGCTAATTTTGATATCTTGAAAATAAAAAAATGCAGGGTCTTGATACGCATTGGCAGTGTTGGGGATGAATCTTAATAAATTTTTGCAGATGTAAGAACAAAAACTTATTTATAAACAGAATTTTCTATTTAAAAACTGTAAAAGGAACAATGTCATTATTATTACGTATGCATTGTTTAATGCATCGAAAGGATGAAGCTTTTTGTACAGGTACGTATCAAATATTATTCATTCTGAACTTACTCAAGACGACAAGATATTTACATTGATTGTAATTAGTAAAAGGCCATGTTAATCTAACTACGTTGTTCTCTCATGACGCTGACGAACATGATTCGCCATAACATCCTCTGCCTTGTAAGCGACTAAAAAGTTTTGTCATGTTGCCAAAGCTTCCGCCTTTTACCATTCCGCCATCCATTCACACAGGCTCAGATACACTATTTACATTATTCGGACTATTTCGGTCAAGGACACATGGCATAGTGGATAAAGGCGTTGGCTATATCCAGTGACAGGACCCAAAGAACGTGAGTTCAATACCGGGTTAAGGGAGTGCAAAACGTTGAGAGGGGAATTAACAGAAGATAACTGATAATTGACATCCATTAAACATGGTACGTAGAACTAGAACACTCTACCCCAGTGAGCGAAAGCCGGAGTGTACAACGGCTGAAACGTTTTAATAAATATGGTGACAATGATGAGGACAATAGTAATGTAAATACTGTACATAATACCTCATCTCAAAAATATAGAGAGATACGGAATGTTCCGATAGGTTTGTCTTTCTCTGACGCTCGATATGCCCTCTGAATGTAAACTTCTTCACGTCCTTCCTCATTATATGTCCAAGATTTTTCACTTGTCGCTTTCTTATTCTGAGAATAAGAGTCATTTTGCTTCCTTAAGATTTTTTTTCTTACGCGATCCATTCATGAAAATCTTTTTGTAGAACCACATTTCTACTGACACGATTGTTTTTCTTCAACTATGAGGTGACTGCCAAACATTCTCTGCTATATAGATAGATTGATGTTACATTACAGTTCAGCACTAACCATCTCAATACTGAGCATGCTTAATATCTACATTATACGAGAAAAAATTTAATCAATTTTAAGTTGATCCTAAGAATATAAAATACGAAAACACACAGCAATATTTTCAAACCAGGAGTTATTTTTCATATGATTTTGCTGCTATAAATTTACTTATCCGAAGACAATTTATTATTTAAATTATGTCCTTTCATAATTTTATTTTTAAACATAATTATTTTTTCTTCATACACATGAATATAATTTGACAAATCGATTTGATTTGGAGACATTTCAATCTGCTCGAGAGATAGAAAACGCTTTGGAAAATTATTATGCTAATGAAATAATCTGTAAACAAGTTTTATTGATCATTCAAGATCAGAGCATAATATATTTATTCATAAATGTAAAATGAAATCGTGGTGTCCATTACTTTGGTAATATTTCTGCGAAGTGTATTTACTTGAAGAAAAAATGTTGCCTTCAGCCACTATGAGGCATTTTTATTTCATCTGAAATCCAGTACTTTATTCTAACTTAAAAATAGGAGCTAACTTTGAAAAGATTATACTTTACACAATACACGAAAAAAAATTACAATGGCATATCACGTATTTCTTTCTTTGCAGTAACTCTTTGCCTTTTTTAAGGGCGCTGTTTCAAAGGCTGACAGACGCTAAGCACCCAAATGCGGCGACCTTGATACCTCCAACAAGGAACGCCACCTGGTGGCGTTGTGCACAAAGTAACGTGAGATGTTTTACGTGGTTCTCAGTCACGTGAGAGAATCGTACCGCCATTGCATCAAGCACGGAGGAGTTAGCTGCGAACACCCAGAAGTGACTCAAAGCACTCGAAAGCAAAGGTCAAGAGAAACGAAGATAGGATTGTTTATTTAGGATTTTCGTATTTGAAGAAAAAAGGAGAAAAATAATGAATGGCTTTCACAAAAGGAAATAAATAAATAATAGTTTATAACTGCCAAAAAAGATTTATGGTTTATTTTATACAATGTTTAGGGTTATTTAATGTCGACTTTTTATAGGGCCACTAGTGAGGATCCAATTCAGTATTAATGAAGAGCCAGAATAGTTGCAGAAACCATTACCCCAATACGAGGTGTATATATTAATGTACATGCATCTGCGTACAGAGTAATACATATATTCAGTTCAATCAAATTGTGGTATTAATTTTCTTATAGTTTGTAGTCAAATTAAAAGTGTCATAATACTTAGGAGATAACTTGTAAAATTTAGCCGTTTTGTCGGAAAAAAACAAGTTTATCGTACTTATTTACATTCATAACAATATTATCCAGAGTTTATATATATATATATATATATATATATATATATATAAAGAGATATATCGTATGTTGTGCTATATTTATGGGATAAAGTGATCAAAATTAGAGATAGAGCGTGTGTAAATATAAAAGTGAATATTGAAGTGAACACTTAGAGGCGACAGGCTGTTTTATGCTAGACGCAATCGTCATGCGTCTAACATGAAACAGCCTGTTGCCTCTAAATGTTGACTTAATATTCACGTATATATATATATATATATATATATATATATATATATATATATATATATATATATATATATACGCACAGATGGGTTCCTCACACTAGTCAATGATCCGTCGGGTGCCTCCAAACAAAAAGCGAGGGACATATTGAACATTTGTTATGAATTACAGCATGAAACCAACCCCAAATTTTGTAGAGCTAGCTGGATCGATATGAACAGACTAATATATATATATATATATATATATATATATATATATATATATATATATATATATATATATATATATATATATATATATATATACAGGGAAGAGTTAAAGATAAAATTATTGATACTTAGAGAATCAGAGAGATATGAATAGACTGAAATAGTTGAAATGATATCTTTTTAGATAGTACCATTGGTTGATATGAAAAGACTGAGATAGATAGATAGATAGATAGATAGATAGATAGATAGATAGATAGATAGAATGAAAGAAAAAAAAAAAAAGAAAGAAAGAAAAAAAAAAGAAAGAAAGAAAGAAATCGTTTCAAATATCTTATATTTTCTCATCTAATTTATTAAAATATAAAAAACAGCATGCAACTTTTTAATATGACAGGACAAGCAGGAACACTGCTCCATGCCAAAATATACATTTAAAAAATATATATATACAAGCTCATATACCTGTACTAATCAAAATACAAAACACACACACACACACACACACACACATATATATATATATATATATATATATATATATATATATATATATATATATATATAGGGAGGGGATAGATAGATAGATAGATAGAGAGAGAGTGAGAAAGATATAGATCGATAGATAGATAGATTGTTGAAATATGTTAGTTGCTCTTGCAAATTTTTGTCTCCTTTGTACATCTTATCATTCATAGACAATTTCATTTTCCTAATGTCAAGGTAAATTACAGTTATGCGTTCCCTATTTGTCTATAACAAGTTGAATATATCTATCTTATATCCATAGTTTTCAACCTTTCGCAAAACATGTGTATGCATATATATATATGTATTGAAATATTTCATAATCTTTGTCTTTATATATCATGGGCATTTATTAGCACATAAAATGCATTGCGGGCTAATTAACAAATTTAACAACATAGATAGTATTAATATGTAAGCCCTAGAAATCAGGATCTACCCACATTTCTCACCCACCTGAGACAAATGCTGGCTGAGTCGTTGAGACCTCGCACTTATACACACACCCATACAAATATACATACTTACGCACACCATACTCACTCACTCACTAGGAACAAAAAATTACACATACTTAACAGGAGACATACCCTTTCCAGGAACGAAGAAAACTGTGAAAATGGCCAAAGGAATTCAGAGCAGCATGAATCTACCCAGTAACAACTTAAAATAGATTGTTTGACCTACACAAGGATTGAACAAAATTTATGTTAAAAAAAACAAAACAAAAGAATAAATGAAAACTGCAGACAAAAGTTCATCAAGTCATTCATTTCTGTAGTTCACTGCTACTAATAAGCAGAATTTTTTCCCCTGATGATGGCCATGTTGGCCGAAACTAGTCAAGGAATATAACTGAAAAAATAAAAACGAAAGAAGATTAATTTACATCTCAGTGTGGCTGAAGTTATTTTTTAAATATTTCTATTGTTATATATATATATATATATATATATATATATATATATATATATATATATATATATATATATATATATATCTGTGTGTGTGTGTGTGTGAATTTGTATATAAGCGTATTTTAAACATATATTTATATGTATGCGCTAAGGTAGTTTTAGTTGTCCATTTTATATCAACGTAAATCCATGCCGAATCATATATGTCAAGGGATGATACGCTGCATAGTTATGGGCTAAATCAACAAGATGCGCGCTCGAAGAACTCCAAACTGGAATAAATACCAATCCCACGCGAGCCGAGATTATCTTTAAATTTCACTCTGCCAAATTTGATTTCTTATTCCAATAGACATCTTGCCTATACAGCCACGAGTACTCTAATAAGATCTCTAATAAGATCTCCCCAAGAAAGAAATTTTGTTAGTTCAAGGTTTAGCGAATGTCACTGAAATTGGCACGTACCAGTCTGATTTACTGAGTATATCAGGGAAAATTGATAACTGATTTGACTTAATAGCCGATGGTGGACTAGCGTTACCGGAAAGAGTCGCTGGTCGTGTGGGAGACGAGTCGTTTGAATCGTCGCTTCGTCTTTTAAATATATTCGAGAGAGTTATTCAGATTGAGTATCAACGAAAATGGATCGAGTCTAGAAAAAAACACATTAATGTTTCTTTGAGTTAAAACAATTAATAGAAGAAATAAAGAAACTAATTTTTAGTGGGTGGTACAGGAAGTGGAATACAGAAGCTAAAATAACGTTTTATAATGCAAATATATATATATATATATATATATATATATATATATATATATATATATATATATATATATATATAATGAACAAATAGTAACGTTTTATAAATCTATTTCTATTTCTTCGACTTTATTCAGGTTCGATCAGAGAATGAAATATGGTGAAGCAAAAGAAAGAAAAATTAAAAAATATGGCATTTTTATTTTTTGTCTTGTTTGTTTTGATGGCTACTACTACAGACAAAAGACAATCGTTAAAAGATTTAACACAGGAAGAAAACATTTATTCCTTTAAATAATATGTTGAACTAACTATTCACCGCCTGATGAAGGTTACAAGACCCGAAATATACAGAATAAAGTATGAAAAAATCCATATCATAATAAACAAATTTTTGCAGCATTTTTTCTCTTTCAAATATGCACTTTTCTCTCGTTGAAACGGCAATAATCACTTCCTGGGCGTTACAAGAATTTTCGGCATTTTCATTATGGTATCCTGTCCGTTTTAGTTGTTACTGGTGCTGGAAGTCCTCAAATAATGTGTACAGTGCTTTGTTTGTAATCTTGTAACATCATTCCACGAGATTCACGGAGACTTATCCGCTTCAATCGTTCGAAACTATTTATTCAACAACACACACACACACACACACACACACACACACACACATATATATATATATATATATATATATATATATATATATATAGTACAGGTAATCAATATGTCGGTATAAAATCCTGTTGTATCCTATTAATAATAATTATTAAACTGATCCACAGAAAGCTCGATGTATTTATTATAACAGTATTTTTTACAGAAAAAGAAAAAAGATACCTCAACATAGGGTATAGTCCATTTCAAGCCGTTTTGTCCGCGGCTATTGTTGGCCCTAAGCCTGTCTTGGAGCATTGTTTTAAATTTATTTTCAGTCCTCCTCTGGTAGACGCCTTGTTAATGAGAATGGGTTTGAGTTAGCGATTGGTGAGGGCGTAAGGTATCTTATCCCGGGGGAACCGGTCTGGGGTTGGAGTTTATTTATGACCAGGACCTTTCGTTGTTGGTAGTTTAATATCAGTTCCCACTATGTGACATTTTTTATACAAGTGTGTCTTTCTGGGATGCACCATAGATAGCTTTTGTACTACAGGTGTTCAATATTATTAATAAGCGTACGCATATACGTGTGTTGATCATTATAATTTATTCTATTGGGTGCTCTGGTATTAGCCACAATCTATAAATCTATAACTCACCTAATTTACATTAATCTTAACGGGTTTAAGTTTAAATCCCCCATTGGTTATTTATAATATTGGGCACTTGTCGTACAAAAATATTTAGTGTGAATCCCAGAAACTGGTAAACTGAAAACAACGAAGGGTCCTGGCCATAAATAAACTCTGTGTATGTATATGTGTGTAGGTGTGTGTGTATTAGACAAGCTACCGTCATTCGCTATATGTGTAACTTTTTAATAACAGGCCTCGTATGTCCACATTTACTTTCGATTAAACATATCAGAAGCCTCCATCCGCCACTCTTTGTACAATGCATGGAATACCTGTATGTGGCATCTGGCATTTAAATAAAGGATCTTAAGCGATATCTTATACAAGACAAGATACGCGTTATATTAGTCGATCAATGGAATACATCAATTGTTAACTTCCATTTTAAAATACTCTTTATTTCGACGAAATTCTAACGAACTTTCAATATGTTCTAAATCCTTTGCGGCAAATCTACCTTTAGGATCATATCTCTATCATCACAAAATTTCATATGTGATATATTTAATGGCAGCAACGGTAAAAAATGAACTGATTACGGAGCTGAATGAGATAAACTAACATCTACATCGGTTGTAAAATTTTAAATATTAGATATACCATTTCAGCATCTTTCACGTTTTGATATAAACTATAACCGGTGTTTTCTGCATTTAGCAACACACACACACACAGATACACTCTCTCCGTCTCTCTCTCTCACACACACACATACACATACACAAATACTTAATTAAATTTAATTGCCATCTTCTGCAACCTGTTCTTTAATTGTCTTTCTCCTTACTAAACTCTTCTCATTCTCAAACCTTTTCAGTATCCCTTTCTTTCTTAGGGACATAATCGGCTTGCTTGGGGATATAACGATTATAAAACACTCCCACACAGGAAGGTATGAATTGGGATCAACTGCATATCAAATATTGATCGTATCCGAGAGAATGATGGAATCAATAGGAAAGGTAACTAACATGCATCTAACATGTTTCGACTTTATTAAAGCTTCAGCAGAGGATGAGATTTGATGAAAAAAAAATATATTTCATTTTCTGAGGACGCTTTATTAAATGCGAAAAAGGTTAGATTTATAAACGTTTCCCATTTGTTCTTTGTTCTGTCACACACCCCCACACCCACACCCACACACCCCCACACACACGCACATACCTATATATATATATATATATATATATATATATATATATATATATATATACTTTGCATCCCAGATCCAAAGATTGGCGTATTTCTTGGTGATAACGTAACGCGAAAAGCTTCAATATCACCCGCTCTATCCACAACACTTGCTAACTTTCAGTGCATACGCCACTACGTAGCAAAGCATCCTTTAGACAAGAAACCTATCGTTAGCATTATGGCTCCGAAACGAATCAACCTTTCACTCCTGAATTCTGACGTAAAGAAGATAAAACTCTCTGACATAGTGGATTTGAGGCTTGATTCATTTGTGATCTCAGAAGACACTGAGATGCATTTATTTGATCTCTCTTGAAGTTCTAGGAATTCCCATAGAAAAACCTCAGAACTGGTTCGATTTTAATGATTCCATGTTTAACGTCTCATCGAGAAGATTCACGATTGGCAAAAAATATTCATTTCAACCAAAAAATTCCATCTAAAAAGTGCATAAAGTAGCCGACAGAAAAGTTTCCAAAGCATTCTATGGAGGCCTTAAAAAGGTGTACATCCTACAAGAAAATGGGATTCCACCTTTTCTGTTGTCTGACATTAACACATTTCACACGAACAAGAAGTAAATAATATCACGATGGAAAGAAACTTTGAAATTGTCCTTTATTGCTCCTTAACATTCCATCACAACGTCACTGCTCCAATTCATCAGCGACCAGAAATTCCCCAGTTGTCTCTTGAGCCATGCCTAAATGAAATTCAGGATCATATCAAGCAATTTTCCTCGAACAAATCCCCTGGAAAAGATGATATTCCCAGCGATATGTTTAAATATAGTGGGAAGAGACTGGTTATAAAATTCCTTGTGTTTTTAAAGTCATATAAAAGGTTGGTTCTATTACACTGGGCTACAAAGATGCTTACATAAAACATCTGTTCAAAAATGAAGGCAAAAAAGTTGTATGGGATAATTCCCGTGACATTTCGCTTGTAATATCGCTGGCAAAATACTTGCTCTGATTATTCACAACGGAATAATCAAATATTTCAATGACGTGATCTATCTCGAATTTCATTATGGCTTTTGATCAGGTCAAGGAACCATCGAAATGATTTTTCAATTTGTCAGGTTGCTGGGAAAGTTCGCGAGAAGAACCATGAATTCTATACCGTCTTTATTTATCTGACCAAAGCGTTTGATTCTGTAAACAGGAGTACCCTCTGGAAATTACTGAAAAACTTAGCATACCTAAAAGTGTGCTAAATATCATAATATCGTTTCACGAAGGAATAAAAGCACCTGTTCTATCTAATGAAGAGCTTTCAGAAGACTTCCATGTAACAAATGGCAATAAACAAGGTTTTGGCATGGTTACTGTACTTTCCGCATTTTTCTTTTGGGCATGCTACACCAAGATTTTAGTGATATTAACATGGTTGTGAAAATTGAATTCCGCACAGTTGGCGGCCTCTTTAACCATCAAAGCTTGAAAGCAAAATCACTGACTCAAGCAAGCAATATTCGTGATCTTTTGTTTGCTGATGACCCTACAACCTTGGCCAACGCAATCAAAGAAGTTGAAACACTTGTCAATAGTTTTTCCAGCGATTGCAACTAATTCGGACTAACTATAAGCTTAAAGAAAACTGAAATTGTCCATCAACCAAGGCCTACACATAAGCAGGTCAAGGGTGCAAAAACACATGCCTATAAATTTCCTATTGTTCCCATTAATGTTGGCAGCAACAGCCTGAAGAATGTGAAATCGTTCACGGACTTAGGAAGCAAAGTCAATTCAAGAGCATCTTTGGAATACGAGATAACCGAAAATCAAAAGCAAACAATGTATTTGCGAAACTTAAGCATCACCTATGTGATATTCGTGGGATTTCCCTGAAAACGAAAATCTGTGTATATCGAGCAGTCATTCTCATCACACTTCTTCATGGGTTAGGATCGTGGGCGCCATACAGGACACACATCAATCAACTTGATGCGTTTCATAAACGCTATCTTCGTTGAATATGCAGTTATACATGGAAGGACAAAATTCAAACTCGTTGTTGAAAACCGAGAAAACTGGAGAAACACCTTCCACAGAGGTTTGAAAATATTAGAAAAAAAACGTCTCAACCATCTGAGAGAATAAAGAAACAACATTAAATCTTGGCCTAATACATCAGTCCAACATTTCGTTCAACATTTCGTCATGTACCTCGTGTGGTCTGGTTTGCAAATCCCGTGCAGAACTGTGTTGTGTCATACAAGGCATAAACATAAAAACGGAACTGAAAGACACTCATACGACGAAAACGACTAGAGAGTCCATTGTATATATATATATATATATATATATATATATATATATATATATATATATATATATATATATGTATGGATAAATATATATATATATATATATTGTGAAAATGTCCATTTTATATTCTTTTGGCAATTTCAAAATGTAACAACGGTAGTTGATTTGCACATACCATGCACCCACTAACGTAACACAACGAGTTGGTGGCATGCTCATGCGATAAAGATTTGAATGCCATAAAATCGTCATTATTTGAGAAAAAATACAAACACGGTGAATAATTTCACAGGCCTACCGAGAAAATGTTCGATATCTAAAAGCAAAATAATTCACAACAATCCTGGACCCTCAAATTCGCCCATAACAGAACATATAATGTACATAAAATAAGGAAATGCCAAAGTCTGCTACAGAGTTACCCTGGAGAAAGGTTTATATGAGGTAATAAACGTGCAAGGGCTAGAACCACATCTGGTCTGTTGCAGGTTTTAGGTCGGATCGGTAGCGATAAAATGACACAAACTCTGTTTATTGAAGTAAAAAATGATACCATATTGTCTTTCCCCCATTGAGTTTTGAAAGTTTGATCAGAATTGTGATCATCTGCCTGGTTCAGGTCCTCCAGATATTTAAAGGTGCAACGATGCATATTAGTGTCATCTGCATATATATTTACCAAGCATAAGATAATGTTTTTAGTAGATCTTTAATATAAATCAGAAAAAAGGTACAATCGAGAAGGGAGACTTTGTGTATCTTAGTACTGATCGCATTTTCATGAGAAATGACAATTACCGACGACGTTTATTGACCTACCTGACAGATAACCCAAGAGGACTCTCACAGAGATTCCATAGATAACAATCTGTGTAGTAATTCCTGTGTATCCAAAATTTCAAAAGCCTTCGAGATGTCTAGGTCTAACGGTACCTGGTATTCACAAGCTATCAAGCATATAGGTATTGACCAGGCTACACGTTGCATATCTTCGTTGATTGTATGAGAACAGTTTTTTCAATGTGATAATTTCGTAAGCCCAATGGACAGAGAGGATTGAAAACCATCATGTTTGCCGCTTAGGAGTTTCTTTTTGATGGGGTTTTCAACAAATTTACTGTAGGTGATAGTATCAAAACTTTGCTAATGACGCTTAAAAGACTGATGGGATATTGTGACGGGGAAGACGGTTCATCAGCATTCTTGTACATACGTAACAAATTCTATTTGCTTGGGAATCGTTTCTTCTTGTGATAGCTTCTAAACAATTTTGACAAGATTGGATAACGTTTTTGGTTGAGGATCTTGAGAACAATTAGAGGCATTTTGTCCGAAGCAGAAACTATTTTTAAGTTATGACTTTTGTCAAGTCTAGAAGCCACCCGTGTCGATAGAGTGATATCTTAAAGCTTGCGCTCAGTGAGAATTCAGATAAAGAATTCTATTTACCATTAAAGTTAGAGCTAGAGGAAAGGTTATGAAATATCTAACAGAGTTACAATAAGTCTAAATATCGGAAAATATATGCGTATCTATATTATTGGTATTGTTTCAAGATAAACGATTTCAAATCTACCCAGAATTCCTTTCTATGAACACTTACCGAAAACGAAATAACGTAACTTAAAGAACCACACCATTAAAATATTTGAAAAAAATCCTTGATCATTCATTGAGTTTAAAATAACTTTAATATTTTCGCCACTATTTGCAGTTACGTATTGATTGCTAAAATAATGATTTTAATATTTTTAAGAGTACATTGTGATTGAGTAGGATTTCATGATGTTGCCAAAGATTCAAAAGTACTTAGAATTAAAAATTCATGAGTTTTAGATACTGCCGTAATTCAAGGTTTCCCTAGTGCTCTATAAACAAAAAAAGGTAACACAAGATATTCATAGCAAACGTTAGTTTGGGGGTCTGTAACGCTCCAACCTTTGCTCTTATGATTCAAATATAATGTTTTATCCGTTTTTCACTCTTTCAGATAACGAGGTAAGCTTATAAGGTAAGCAAATGGCCGTTTGAAGAATTACTTTTCTCTATGCACAGGTGTTTCGATACGTTTGTAAAAATATTTCCAATTAACTGTTGCTTAGGTTTCTTTCATTTCCATCCCTCAGAGGATTTCTTCTTTGGTTTCATTTCGCGTCTTCTTACCTGGGATCTGAACCGCCTGAAATTCACTCAAGGCTAGAAATAAAACACTACACACTATGTTTTCAAAATTGATAAATTCGGCCTCTTTATCAATCTGATTCTAAATATGAGATATGTGCTTATTATTTGGACCACCATTAAACAGATTAGGTTTAAAATAACAAAAAAAAATATCCGGAATAATTGTAATAAGTCATTACACTGTTTAAGGAAAAACCGAATCATCAAAAAAACATTTTGATTTTTGTATAGCGGATAAGCCTAATATTTTGTTAGGCCAAATAATGCACTATACACATTGAATAGATTTAGGTCTATTACGTGTGTGGTATGATGCAGGAGTAAATATTACAGAAAATTCACACCGGACATCAATGAAGTCTGTTCTGGGTATGACGATAAACTATATCCGGCAGCAAGACCTCTGAGCAATAACCTTTGAGGAGCGTAAAACTACCTCTTAATTGTTGTGTTCCCAGGTCCAATCTGACTCGGAGTAGTAGCATCTGCTAGGGTACCTGATATAGGCAAATAGTTAGCCCTCAAACTGGGGTAAAAACGTGTAAAAATATGTTTTGTTACCAGCAATACATTTATGTGAAAAATATCACCAGCAATATATTTTTTGAAAATATATCAGCAATATATTTTTGTAAAAAATATTACCAGCCATACATTTTGAAAAGAAACATTACCAACAATAAAACTCTTGTCGGCATTGAATAAGCCAGTGAGGTTGATATGCCGCAAAACAAACCAAAACATCAAGGAAGCTATATGAAGGTAAACATTAGATCAAACCCAGTCATGGAATGATGTGAAGTCGCACATGCAGCCATTATTGAAAGCTTGAGAAGGCGAATAGATATATATATATATATATATATATATATATATATATATATATTAATCTCTCGGAGGCTCTCTTACACCATAGAAGAGAATGTATGGTCCGTGTATTGGGCAAGAGGCAGCTTAGGCTCCTTGCCTATGATATACTCACTGAGAGTACCTGACAAAGGGGTAAATAAAATTATATGCACTGATGATAAGTGCTATGTGGTATCTTTTTCAAGGACACCTTCAGTTGATTATATATATATATATATATATATATATATATATATATATATATATATATATATATATATATATGTTCATACATGTTTCATTAAATAGTATAGACAAGTGTTGTCTATTTATTTTATGTAAATTCTTTTCATAACGTCTGATAAGCTTAATAACATTATTATTAAACGAAGAAAGAAAATCACAATATTGATCCATATTTTTTAATCCAATCTTAGCTTTCGGCTTACATAAACCATTATCAATAATGACAATTACTATACAATATATTAAGCAATACGCGGACAAGTATGTGATGATAGTCTTTTTCTGTTTACATGAATGATTTCCAAGCAATGATATACACGTGCATATAAGACGCTGGGAGCGAAAATCGCACGACGTCACACATGACCACGCGAGAGTGAATTCAGTAAGTATTATATGGGAAGCCGTTGGTAAAAACCAATGGCTTCTGTGTCCAATTATATATATATATATATATATATATATATATATATATATATAGGTCCCGTCTATTATAATCAATAAACTGTTATAATCAATCTTAAAAAATAGAAATAAAATATTGACGACTAAGATATTTATCTACATAATGAATACAGTCAGTTATATTTCCCAAAGTAACGCGTGGATATTATTTGCATGCAGTCATTTAAATAATAAAAAAAATCTTTACATTCTTTAAACACTTTTTTACTATTTTTTTTAATATCGTTCTCTTTGTGACATCCCTGAACACAGCCTTCGCTCGCTCCTCGCTGCTTCGTTCGGGTGTCGCCGCTCCAAACGTGACGTCCGCTTGTTTGCGTCAGTCGTGTTGTCCCGTCCTGTGACGACCAACTGACTTGGTATCGGTCGCGGCACCTAAATGTGACATTCTAACCTTTTGATGATTCGGATGGGAATCTGGTTAGTTCGATATCAGCCTCGTCGTTTCCAACTCGCTCCCAACGTCTGGTTACCAAAGTAACTGCATTGATCTCCAGTCTGCCTACCCACGTTGTGAAATGATCTTAGGCAGACGAAATCAATCAGTAGTTGGGGCCGTAATGCAAATCGAGTTCCAACGGGGGTGACACCGCACAAATATGCATAAAAGAAAAGAAAATGATAACTCAAAAGTTCAAGGTATCAAAAAAAGGATAACAAACTTTATGTCTAGTTGTTGGATACATAGGACTGCGTCTATCTCCCGACCCGTTCTATGGATTGTGACACGTTGTTTTCCGTTAGGCGAGTTTTAACACTTCAAGTTGTTTGCTCTTTAAGAAATTGGTTTTTTTGTGTCTTCGGGCGAAAGAAAAAAAAACTTATTTTGGTGGTCTGGATCTAAGTCGCTCTTCAAAATAATTGTTCTTGGATTGAAGATGAGTCCGGAAATTGCGCGAATCTTGGTCAGCCGATGCGAGGCTTGCTTCAACTGAGCACTAGAGACTGACTCTGGGAACTGTCTCGCCCGAACTCAACTCTGGAACTCTCTGCTGGAACTGATTTTCGCTCGCTACGACTCCGCTTATATGGACGCCGACAAAAACCGGGGTGGGTTTGTCGGCGCCGGGGGGTTCCTCGATAATTCTAAATACCTATCCACTTCTTTTATTTTTGGTTAGGAATTTTCCACTTCTTTCCATTTTTTTGGGAGTCTTCTCTTACTCCCACTTTGTTTCAGGGAAAAAAAAATATATCTCGCTCAAAAAAAAAAAAATATTTTACCGCGGTCTCATCTGGACATCGTCAGTCAGATTATCGCTAATTATCAGAATGGGTGGTCTATTTGACACAACACAATCGTCCGTCGCCTCGAAAAAAAAACATTTCCATGGTTCCAGTCATTCTTTGGTGCACATTTCTGATAATATAGTTTTATTATCGCAGCTAAAGATGTCTTGTCAAAAGAAAAACGGTCAGTCGCCACCTCGTGTGCGGCTTTGACACAATTAATTTTTCATATCTATCCAAAGCCCTGTAGTTCACCTGTTTTTTGTCAATTATCAAAATAACATTTTCAATAGGATTTTTCTTTGGATAGTCGGTCTGTGGTTTGCCAATCAGATGTTTTCCCGCATTAGCGGTTTTTTTATGTATCCCCAATAACACAAGCTCGTCGCCAGAACATATCTGATTCCCTTATCCACTTAGAATTTTTCTGCCATTGTAATGACATTTTTTGCCATTTGCTACTTATCAAAATATCCTTAACCATTGTCTCTTAGTCGTGGGTGTCCTACTTATCATCCACGTTTGGGTCTCGCCTCTCTTTTCCTTTCTTTCCTTCCTCTCTTTCCTTTTTTTTCTTTTTGCCTTGGTAAATGGTGCCACATCTTTATATAAATAATTTGCACTGTACGTGTGTCTATCCGTCCGTGCGTTTTTTAATCTGGTGGAACTTGAAGTAAGAAGCAATTAAAAATTAAATAAATAAGGCATTTAACGATAAATTTAGATATCAGTCAGTGAAATTTTTAAAAAAATGCAATACTTTATTAAAGGTTTAACTTTAATTTCGCTTTTCATCGCAATTACAGTTCATCTCGTCTAATTAAACCATAATTAAATTTAAAGCAGCACCCGTTTCTCATATGTTTTGTTTGTTTATTTTTTTTTCTAGCACACATATTCTGACGTATTCTAAATATTATATATTTCGTGTTCCCTAATGTCTTTTAAGAGTAACTTTATATGAAGGGATCATGAAGAATGGTGATTTTAAAAGGAAATAAAAATTGCGCGCAAATTGAATGGAAACAAACTACGATCTTGGTTGCGTATGATGAAGAAATATTTTGCCAAATTAAGGTGTCAAATAAAGATAAAAAAATTTTATTATTTCTAAATTTTCATAACTTTTAATTACATAGGCCGCTGAAGTTAAAAGGCTGAAGGGCCAAAAGCCCTCCACAGGAACTAGCATACGTCCGCGCAAAGTTTCGATTTCTGAGATAAAATGAAATATATATATTATAGAAATATGCAGTTTATTTAACATTTTAGTAAGATAGTAAATGAAGAACTGCTAATTTCTAAGTTTTCCCTGCGAAATAATTTATTTAACGTCCTTCAATGACTGTCGATAGGAAATTTAGTTTTTAATGTAATTATGTTTAACGTATCGATCGGGAGATCCTGACTCGAATATCATGTTATATTTGTCAAGGTGATGACAATTGATAATATTGGCCGGGGGAAGACCAGTGTGCGACATCACAGTGGTGACACACTCAACAAAAATATACACGGGTTGACTCAAACATTATGAGTGAAATTTCCGGAATAAAATTACTCGGGATTTGTTGATACTACTGATAAACACAAAGTCATATATCATCGTGATCGAGGACTTGAGTGCAGTAGCCTTGTTTAACTACTGATAACGCCAGACTACGGTCTCTTTCCAAGAAACAGTCCACTGCCAGACAAAGTATCTTTCGTAAAAAAGCAGAAGACACATTTTGTTTCATCTCTCCATATTCTATCTGGTGTTTTTCTCCCACGTTCGACGGAACTTAGTGTTTAACAAAGTTAAACATAAAAAGTGATTTCAACCCTACAACTAAGGCCACTGTATAACCATTCGATATTAAATAATCAAACTCTGATTGATACGTCATAAAAACAAATAATGTGGGTTATGTTAGCATTATCTTTCCATTAATCAATGGAAAGATAATGTGTGCATAATTTTGTTTGGTTACAAGATATTTGTTTAATGTCCGTGTTTCAAGCCTATCCTCTGGTTTAGACTCATCACTGTTTATTTATAGTATATGTATAGTATATTTATATGTAGCCCTTGTTTTCTTATTAGGATTGTGTTTGTGGTCCCTTCTAAAGTTTGAATCTTTCTATACCCCTAACGATTGTAATTTTCTTAGCTCTAAGTTGAAATGATGATCCCTATTCCTGTTGTGACTTCAGCATGCAGTTTTCCTCTTTAATGTTTCTTCTTTCTAAAACTTATTCACCGTTCATTTGATGCTTCTTGAATGAACTTCCAAATGGAGTCCAGAGTAGGAACGTTGGTACCATTACTGAAGACCTGAATGATCTGTTTCCTCTCACCATTGTTCAATTGAAAAGACAGTGGGCTTGAGTCAAATCAATTTTAACCTGTTCTCTTTATATCTGAATAACTCAAAGGGTTGTTCAATGATTTTTCCGACAAATGGTATCTAGATAGCTAAACGTCTTATGTGAAACATGGAAAAAATAAACTCAGTTTAAATGTTCTTAAATATTAAACATTTTGTGAGATGTACAATTACGTTGTTACAAGATTTGGACAATTTTGCTGTTACACTCGATACATAATTTTCATTGCGCTTTCACACAGAGAAATTATAGAATATGAATAAACCAAGTAGTGTGAAGTGGGCGAAAAAACGAAATGGTCTTACTTTAATATTTTCCGAAGTGAAAACAGGCAAACTGTAGTGTCTGCAATGTAGCTGGTGAGACCATGCAGTTTCTTCTACATCTTTAAATACTCTGGGTAGTAAGGTCTTCCTTTTTCGGGCTCTAAATATAAACTTTGGAACTTTCTGAAATTGATTGATTTCTCACCCAGCGAAATGAAATCGTTTTCTCGGTCCCCATATGACCCTTGTGAATTCCTCTTCGTATTTTAAAATACTATCTACTGCAATCAGCACCTTACAAAATTATTTCCTTGGAATCTTCAATGCTTAACCAGTTTCTTTTTTCACTTTTCAAAATAGTCTGTGATTCCGTATATTGGATCATGTTTTTGCCTTCTAATGGGGACCGAGAAAACGATTTCTCGTTCGCTGTATTTCAAACTGACTTTATCTTTGGAAAATACTATAAGCTAAATCTCTATTATAGTGTTGGGTGCTGTTTTAAAAAAGAAAATTACGCAAGGCATGCAAGATCTATTCGTTTTCTTATTGTGAATGCAGCGTTTAATCGGTACATAATATATTTCAGTAGTATTTTATTGCCGGGTGAGTTCCATAAGAAAACATTTGCTTACGCATGCAGATTAAACTCCCATCAGATTCGTTTTTAAATTTATGCAAATCTACAGAAAAGGTTTTCCAGATATTCAGAATTGCCCTAAATTGTATGTTATTTCATTCATTAAGGAAACAGAACAGAAACAGTTCCAATATAAAAACCGGTTAACATCCCTTCTGTTGAGGCCGATAATAGCTTTTAAAAATAATATGCATATAACTACATAGTTATCTCATAATAATCTGAAGTTAGTATCTTTATTAATATTGTCCATTATCTACGAGATAAAAGTCCCTTCTATTAGGGACCTGTGTTAAATAGCTTTATCAAAATCAACTCAAAGAATAATGAAGAAGCCTGAATTTTATCCATGTCATTGTAAAGTTTATTGTAGACATTATTAATTAAGGGACACCACCTGCATGTTTAAAACATCTGAGTTAATCGCTAAGGAATTGTGAATTTTATGTTGCTAACTTTTTTCTCAATTTTATTATTTCTATTGATTTTATCTTCGGCTCTAACATTTAAAACCTCATAAATCTTCTCACTTGTCTGCACGGAGTTACCTGACATCATTACGCATAGAGCGGATCTCCGTCACAAATACACCACTCGAATTTCAACGTAGGCAAACTACTTGCCCCGAGGCGTACTCACCAGTAGATCTGCATCTAAAGAGTCAATTATTAACTAGCAACGTCTTTTTGAGGACTATTAATATCCAAGTGTATTTCGTTACTATGGTATTTTGCTGTTATCAGATAAAATAAAAATTTGTTGCTCAATTGTTTAATATCGAACACTTTGTTTACACAAAACTGTTTCTCTCTAAATATCTTAAATAAAGGGTCGACAACTTTTTGGGAAATATGTGCCGACTTAGGGTTTTAAAATCATTCAGTTTGCCAACAGCATACGTTTTTTTTCATACAAGACAAGGCCAATATGTCTGTTCTTCAATATATTTTATATAACATTATGTAATATATATACTTTAGTATATATTAAAATTGAAACAGCTACGTATCTTCTTTGCGTTGTAGTAGTAATTTGTTTGGACTTCGTGATGTCATTTGCGGCTACGTGCCATTGAAAATTGCTTGGCGTGCCAGGTGTGACACGCGTGCCGTAGGTTGCCGACCATTGTCATAAACCACAATAACTTACGTGACAACGTGTTTTCTTAGACTTTTTGCAAACTGTGTCCTTATAAATATTAGCAGTATATACAAATCTTATATATAGGGACAATTGCCCGCGTTATTATCATAAAGTTTCAGTGGTTTCGCCTACAGATCTTCCTCAGGTGTATACAGGTCTAGCTAATCTGCACGTAATTCTAAATTGAACCCGTTATTTAATCTATGGAATCTGTCTATATTTCTGAGATGAGGTATTATTTACACCCCAGCCTTGTTCAGGTGGATGGAATGTCGAACTGAACCCTTTATTTCGCTCACTGGGTTAGACTCTTCTAGTTACCCGTGCCATGTTTAATGGCAGCCATTAATCAGTTATCTCCTGTTGATTTCTCCACGTTCTCTATTGCCTTAACCGGGTATTGAACTCAAACTTTTTTGTTCCTGTCATTGGATCTAACCAACGCCTTTATCAACTGTGCCATGTGTCCTGACATCCATTAAACATGTCATGTGGAACTAAAACAGCCTACCCCAGTGAGCGAAATAAAGGGTTCAGTTCGACATTCCAACCACCTGAAGAAGGCCGGAGAGTACAATGGCCGAAACGTTGTAATAAATATGGCGACAAAGATGAAGACAATAGTCTGAATAATGTAAATAATGTTAACCTACGGAGTTAGACTGTCCCCGTTCAACTGTGTATGGTTATTAATAGTGACTAGTTCTTATTTTTAATTAGTATTGCTCAGTTATTTATCACCTATGTACGCGACAATGGGCTAATCGATTAAAGCGATGCTTTGTAAATCGGGAAATATGTACTTGCATTACGTGTAACCCGGTTGAGATTTCCTGAACAGAACTAAATCAAATTGAGAACTAGAAGAGATATCCGTAAATATGAGCAATGAATAAAGGGTTTATTTCGGAATTCTATGTGGGCTAAACAAATCGAAACACACCTGAGCAATACTGGAACGTTGTGATAACAACAGCAAAAATGAGGACAACAGTCCGAATATAAATAGTGTAAATAATGATACGTCCTCATCGTCGACATTCAAACAGAAATATTAGGAATAATGTGTTATTATAACGTAATGTTTCAAAATGAAGGGGTTTTAAATAATTTGGATATTTTTATTTGTTAAACAGTAGGTATCAGATGAAGGTTAAACTATAAGAACGAGACATCTACTCAATAATTGCAAACATTCATTTTAACTTTTTCTGAAAATTTAAATGACCCTTTTATTGTAGCTTGATAAGCCGCAAAGTAAAAAGCTGTTTTTTTCAAGTGAACATTTCTGGAATGGGGAGCTATCATTATTTACATTATTTATTGGAACAAATGTCTTCATCTTTGATGTTATTATTTAAGTAATCAGATATATTCAGTAATAATATTTGCTAAGATATAAAAGTAACAATCCGAACAGCATATTTCACTAATCCAAATTATTATAATTTTAGTAATTTATTATATTTATTTTTTCTAAATTCGTTTCTAAATGATTTACGATTTAACCAATTTTAAACAACATTCGTCATTAAATTTATTGCCGAGATTCTAGCAGAAGCGGCTGATATAATTAGGTCGGAAGCTCGTTTAAACACTAATTTTGAAATTGCCGCTATAATCAGCAATAGAAAGGTTTCATGTGTCAGTCTCTAAGGCGAATAGTGGCTGTATTCAGCAACAATCTTGCAATTCCTGCGTTGGTGATAGAACAGTATATATCGGTATTTTTCTTTCCAGAGGATCATTTCAAAGATGTGTTAAAGTGGAACTACAGAATGGGTCCCTTATGTACAAATATTGAGCAATGGAGGAACAGAACGTACTTATACTGGTAAAAATACTACATACACTGCGCCTGAATCACCCCGAATACCATACCATAGATTCTTCAGCCTGAAGGATTTGTTCAGAGAACGGAAACTCCATTCAGTTGCTAGGTAAATTGATTTTATGAATTGCACATTAGCTTACTTCACTAACAATGATATAAATGTTAAAATTTCAATACTTCCCCTACAATTTCAGGCTGATTTTCAGAACATATCGGCTCATTACTTGCTATTTTTCTATTTTGGCGCTAGAGATTGTAACACACTACACATAGCTAAACACTTGTATTATTTTCATATATTATAAATCAGACAAGATGGTGGATATATGATTGTTTTCGACAGGTTAATGCTGGATGAGGAAGGGATTAGCAAAGTATCGCGATACCTTGGGTAGACTCAACAAAACTGAGAATATGAGAAATTTGGGCAACACAAGATGGTTACAAGTTATTGCGATTACCAACATGTGGATCATTAATTGAATTCCGCGGAGTCGAAACGTTTTCCTCACCAGTATTCTGCACTTCACACTGTGTCTGTAGGTAT
>CAHIKZ030000147.1:435000-440000 GCA_903632075.3 Acanthosepion pharaonis
GGTCTGGTCTCGCAACCGTCTTCAGGTGAAAGTGGAGATTTTTACATATTATTAAAAATAATTAATTTTTCTTCATGTTCAATGTGGAATATTCTCGATATGAGACATTCTGTTTGTGTGTTGGCAATCCGAATTTTCTTTCTAGAATTCACATTACAACCAAAAACGTTTGCGGCACCCTCTTCTTTTATATATATATATATATATATATATATATATATATATATATGTATGTATAATGTATTTTTTTGTTTATTAATCCGACATATATTTATCATCGTGGACAAGTTTGTTAAAAGCACGTGGGATCTAAGCACGGTTTCTCCTGCAAGGGGGCGAACAAGTTGGAATCTTGTCGGATAACGCATTTTTCGTTCATAAGATTTCTCAAATAGTCAATCTTAACCCGAGGAGACCAAATGGCGAGAGAACTCTTGACGAGTAAGCGTCCAGCTAAGTAGAGGTGTTTCCCCAAATCATCAACGTGGAGAAGGCAACGAAAAAAGCTTTCCACGATAAATTCCAAGAAAATCTATGGCTTTTAACAATCAAATTATGAAATATAACGGCCTGAAGTATGTTAAATCTATTGGAATTAACCACTACTCCGGTAAGGTTGGACATATGTAATCTGACTGTCATCCAGCGTTTCTTAACAAAAACATGGTTAAACTCCTTGGAATTGACCCCTCGCCTAGTAAGTGTAGACATGAGCGACAGGTGTAAACAAAACTGGATCCAGCGATTGTTCCCATCCAACAAAAGTAAATCTTGTGACATGTAATATCAAATCACACAAACAATATGTCCAGTTCTAAAATATAAAGCAGGAAAGGAACAGGCTAAATGTCAATAATTTAGGCGTATGTGAAACGAGATTTCGTCATTGATAAGACCATATATGCAGGATGGGAGAAACATAGAACATCTGTAGGACTGGGATTAGACCAATACTCGAAGAAATGTGTTCTGGGAAACTGTTAAAAAACTGAGGGTATTCTTCTAGCTAAACGGAATGGAACACCTTTTAAAATATCTATCATAATTAATTTTTCACTGACAGCAGAAATCACAAAAGAATAAATTGAAAAGTTTAAATAACGAGATTCAACATCAAAACTCGATGCAAATCATAAGAAATTAAAATCATCATGGGAGACCTGGATACCAAAGTAAGCAAGGAGAGATATGGTGTAAGAGTTGAAAAATGCAGATTAGTTACTTGTAATGCATGTGGTGTTAAATGGTTTCAATGGTGCACAGCGAATGCCCAGGTAGTAGACAAGATGGATTCTCAAAGACACCCAAGATGTATATGAACACGGAGAAGCTCATTCAGAGAAAAGAAAAATCAAACCGACTATATAAATATCAATAAAGATTCACGAATGCAGTTTTACACTGCAAAACGTACTGACTGTGTGAGTGACAACCTTTCAGTTGTATTTAAACTTAAAGATAAACTACGGTAATTGAAGAGGGCCAAGCTAACCCATACCTTGCAATACGATTGGCTTCCGTATGATCCGAATGTGAAGTAGGAATTTGTAGACAGTGTTAAACTAGTATACAATGGACAGAAGAAGAATGGAAACTGATAGTACACACATTAAAATTCTTTAGGTTTGGTTTATCAATCTCAATGCGTTATTTAAAGCTGATAAGATTTTTATTGCTGCTATGTTTTCAAAAATATATACTTGGTAATTTAAAAATGTATTATGTAATAATTTTTTCTTCAAAATTTATTGTTGGTAATATTTTTACAATATAGTATTGCTGGTATTAAAACCTATTTTTAAACTTTCATAGTGTTTTGACTCCAGTTTTGGGGTTTAATTATTTGCCTATAACTGGACCGTAACAGATGCTACCTTCCCGAGTAAGGGATGACCTGGGAACAACAGCAACTTAGAGGTGGTTCTACACTCTACAATTTCTCCTTATCAAAGGCCTTGCAGTTGGATTTAGTTTATCGTCTTACGCAGGACATGAAAATCTTTAGTATCATCAACAATCTAGATCATCCCAATTAAAAATAAGCTAAGAAGAAAAGTATTGGTAACAGCTGAAATTCTTGAGATGATGCAAAAGAGCCAGAAAAAGAAATAGAATGGCAAGCTAATGCAGAGAATATATGAAGAATCTAGAAAGGAGAAGCAGTCAGGCTCAATAAGAATCATCCAGGAAAAGAAAAGAAAAACGAATGATTATCATAGATAAGTCATATATGTATAAAAACTAAAGAACTAATAGGACATGCTCATGAACAGGATACATGAAATAAAACAATGAGCCACTGATATTAGAAAAATAAAATAAAGTTCAGTGATTGAATAAATACATCGAAGAACTGTTTGACGACGAAAGAGAACAACTTGCAAAATACAGAAATATCAATGGTTCGTATATTAAAATCTTAAGTAAAATCGGCACTGGCCAAATAAAGCAAAAACTTAGTGACTGGTCCAGATTGAACTGTAATTGAAATGATGGCAACCATAGGTGATGTCGGCATAGATAATATTGTAGACATAATAAATCAAATAGAAAAGTGGTGATATTCGGGAAAAAAAAGCATTTTCATAGCATTGTCTAAGAAGCCAGCTGTAATCGAATGCATCAGGGCCAGACGGAATTGTAATGGAGATGCTGGCCCATCATAGATTATTTCAGCATAGACAAGATTACAAAACTATTAAATGAAATCTACAATAGTGGTGACTACCTAAGTAAACGTATTTACATAGAACTGACTAAAAAGCCATGTGCAAAAGAATGTGAACTTCAACGACAATCACTCTAATTAGCAACCTAACAAAATTTATCATTCAAATCCTGATGTATAGAGCGATCAGCGGAACTATACCGTACATAGGTCAAGAAGAGTACAGTCTCTTTAAAGACAATGGAACAAGGAATTCGATAATTATGGTCAGAATGGTATTAGAAAGAACAATAGAAACACATGTGGTGTATCTCTCTTCCATAGAATATGCAAAAGCGTCTGATAAAGTAGGTCACAAAGGAAGGTTAGAAATGCTAGGCAACCTTGACATATTTCGGAAAGAAATTAGAATAATCCAGAATCAGTAATGAAAGAAATCCGCCTCTATACGCATAAAAAATGGATTCAGTAAATATACAAAAATTGAAAGGAGTGTATTACAATGACGTGTCTTCACACCAGATCTATTCAACCTATAGACCTAAAGTATTCTGAGAGAAGTAAAAATCCTTCCAGGATTCATTATTTCCAGCGACAATCTTACTCACATAAGATATGGAGATGGCACAGATTTAATGACAGAAATAGAAACGAAATTATAACGATTCCTAAAATAGTTTGTAAAGACAGCGAGAACAAAAGGACGAAACGCCAATTGCAATAAGAGAAAATACCTGGTTGTTAGCAAATTGAAGAGCACAATAAGAAAATTATTAAATGGAGGGACCTAACTCGATCAAGTGCAAAGATTCAAATATCTGGGAAATACTTAACATAGAAAGGAATGTTTGGCACTGAAATCCGAGGGCACATTACCATAAATGTGATGTCTTTCAAAGATTAAGCAACGTATTAAAAAGCAAAAGACTTTCATTAGAAACAAAGAAGAGTTTACGGAACTATTATTTTATAACAATCCTCCTATGTGGCAGTTAATATTGTACACAGATGTAGGAGAAACGGCAATCCGTTTTTACAGAAGTATGATGAGAATATGATGGAACTACCGTGTGAGAAACGTTGACGTTCTAGAAGCAAGTTAATCGCATAATACCAGGAAGAGACATTTGATATTTCTTGAGCGTATAAGGAGAGGGGGCTTCAAAATTTTTGATACTCACTAGATAGATTCAAGACATGAGGGACATAGGAAAACAACAAATGACCTAACTTGCCATTTCGAGTGAATGGATGGCGGGGCATAGTTTGGGAGAGATGACGAAAAGACAATTTTCAGAACTACAAAGGTCATGTAGATAGGCATGATGTCCACCGTCTTGAAGGAACAGGACGCATAGAAAATAAATTTTGAAAAGGTTGCGAATGATATTTTTGACATAAAACCAAGTTCATCGGAAACGGGAAAAACTAAATAAGAGAATTTGGACAGGGGAACGTTGTCGATACTATTCAATAATCGCCTCTGTGATCACACACACACACACATACATATATATATATATATATGTGTGTGTGTGTGTGTGTGTGTGTGATGTATCAAAAATACTTTTTACAAAATTAGGGGCGGGTCCCTGATACAAAAAGAAGTTAAAATGTGCATATAAACATATAGCAAAAAAGTACATCATTGAACATCAGCACACCAACACATAGCAACAGTTCAAAATCTTTTCCGCTTCCTGCTACATGCACATGCACCCGTCGGATCATTGACTGACGGACCCTTTCAGATACCCCCATACGGTGTCGAATGGTTTTGCAGGGCACCATTAAAAATGTCTGCTGCATAACCTAATCGTTTTAGGTGGTCCAACAGATAAAAAAAAGAATTAATCTAGGAGGAACTTGCAACCATGGAGCATGTTCTCTACCTATCCATCTTTCATGGTAGATGCCAAGAAGTGCATTGAAAACAATGGGAATAAATGGGCAAGCAGGTCTGGAAGTATGATCGAAATTAAATCCCTGTAGACAGCTCCTGTAAAGACGTGCTGGGAGAACATATGAACCTACAAGACAGTCATCTACAATTCCAGCCTACATTAATCATAAACACATGATGGTGTCTAGCATCTATTGTACCATGGGCATGGGCAAGTGTTGGTTGTATAAAAGTGTATTCTATCTGTTCCAAATGTTGCTTCATTCGTAAACAAGATTGAAGAGAAAACAAAGCATCGGCAGTTTGTGCAATAAACCCTCAGGGAAAACTTCTCCCGTAGTGAGTGATAAGAGAAAGACAATGCACACATAGCAACAAATGATACTGATAAAGGAGCTGCACTTGAAATACCCTCCATGCGGTACTAGG
>CAHIKZ030000147.1:442500-525000 GCA_903632075.3 Acanthosepion pharaonis
CCTTATTAAATTGAGGAGAAAAAATAATGATCATTGTGAGTGGTAGTCGTCGATTTTTCGCGAATGTCTATATTTGATAAAATAATACAATCTGATATTTGTAGGTCGCAAAAGATTTACAATAAATAAAACATTAGACAAAAGGTAATCTTGAAAAAGAAAGAACAAGTAAAAAGTGAAAATTGAAATTCTAAAAAAAAAAATGGTGATTGTAATATTAATGATACAGGGACCATTATAGAAATATTTTCAATCATCATTTCGTATGAAAGGCTATTATCTAAATATAGGACAATGTTGTTTACTACAACTTCCGCTGAATCCGAAGCATATTTCTTTTCTGACAAAAAAGTCTTCGAATTTTTTTCTTTTTATCTTTTTCTGTCTGCTCTGAATGTGTTCTATAAAGGAGGTTTTAGGATCAAATTTCACATTTTATTAAGATGTCATTTTGTTTTCCTTTCCCTAAAATTCGGGATTCCTTCTATAAATCTAACGCTGGCCAAATTAAAAATATATATATATATATTCTTTTTTTTATAAAGGAATAACATAAAATATTAAAACAGATGCAGAAATAAATGTAATTTAGATGGAAATAATCAAAATTTAAATGTGCCTAACTCAGAAATAGTTTCCCACATTTCTTATGTCTTGGCTATTAATATCAAATCATGTTAAAACAAACAGAAAATTATTACCAATGCAGCAATAATTTTCTTTATTCTAATTTTCATAGTCATCTGATATTTAAAACAAAACACATTTCAATGCCTGATACTTGTCCGTTCAGTGAGTTTCGTTAATATAAATATATAATTTTTTGTAGATTCTTTACTTTTCCCCTAAGTAATCTACATTGTTTAAACAGATCATAAGCTGTCCATCTATTTATATAGATCAGTTGTACCGAGCCTATTTTGGGTCATGACCCACTTTGGTATTTCTAAAATTCTGGTGCCCCCTGTAATAATTAATTCTTATATATTCATGATTTTACTGCCATTCAAGAGAAGGAAGCTTAAAAGACCATTAACAAGAAACTTAAGCTTAAAAGACCATTAAACAAGAAACTAAGCTAAAAAAAAGACAGTTAAATATATAATTTCAAAACATGTAATAGAAAAATGAAAGGCAGAAATATAAAATATTTGAACGAAAGCTTCTTCTGTAATATATTTGATCATTTTAATTATGAACTATTAATGCACTATGAAATTTGAGCGCACGTTTCTATAGTAAACAGAAGGTTGCACATCCTATGCATGCCTCACCAAAATATCACCATGTCCCAACTTTCTTCTCTTTCCGTTTTCTTCTCAAATATTTTTGCTTTCTTTCACTCCCAGTATCTACTCGCATTATAGTGGGGGAATCGCCTTTCTTTGGATGAATTGATTGAGAAAAAAAATGGGATTAAACATCAACTATGAGGAGAAATAATGTATCAGCAGAGAAAAAAAAGTCATGAAGGAAATATCTTAATTTTGTAAATAACCCAATCAAGCAGGTAGCAAAATCTTGCTATCTACCGAGCGTAGTAAAAAAATGACGGATATGAGACACTTATATCCGAAGGTGCATCAGGTTAACGATTATCCTACCGGAAACTAAGCAAGATATGAAGAGATGGGATATTTTTAAACAAAGAAAAGCTTTACTATTTACATTATTCAGACTATTGTCCTCATCTTTGTAGGCATATTTACTGCAACGTTTTCGGCCTGTGTGACAAATATGGCGACAAATATGAGGACAATAGTGAACTAGAACACTCTACCCCAGTGAGCGAAATAAAGGGTTCAGTTCGACATTCCAATCACCTGAAGAAGGCCGGAGCGTACAACGGCCGAAATGTTGTAATAAATATGGCGACAAGGATGAGGACAATAGTCCGAAAAATGTAAAATTGTATACATAATACCTCATGTCAGAATAAAATACAGAAAGAAAAGCTTGCTGAAAGGCTACGTCGTACTTATCATTCAATATGGCAATAATAATGACATAAAAAGAAAGAGATGTTCTGATGAGGATACCATTGAAGAGCAAATTACTAAAGAGGAAAATTTAAATAGAAAATGGGAACTACAAGGACATTAAAACAAGAAAAGGACAGTTTTAATTTATCGGGTTCATGATGTTGTTTATAGATAAGTGGGATATAGCGACCATGCTGTCTAGTGAGTTTCTACAAATAGGGGATTGAACGGGGAAAAAAGAGAAGTGCTTGCTTCGTGTGAAAAGATGCAAAAAGCTCGGGAGATGCAGGATAGTTCGCTTCCATAAAAGACATGGTCGATAAACAGAGACGTGCCTTACCATCCGGAATAACTTGCTGAACTTTGTCGTTCACAAACGTATAGGCACTTGTACGGGGCGTAGCCGTGACATTTTGACTTAGCGAATCCAAGTAATGCAGTCCGTCAGAGCACTTTCCGTGAAAGTAGCGTTAGAACAGCCAGAAAATATGCAATATCCTACTTGTAAGACAGAGGTTGCACGTTGGAAAACAATTCGCATTCCAAAACAATTCGCAGACGCTCTTTAACTCTATCGAAACCAGAAAGTAAGAACTGGTCAGCTCCAGCCTAAATATGACAACAGTCTACAACGACAACTGCCTAATCTGGCTCTTAAAGTTAGATGATAGCATTGAGACACAGTTACGTACAAGACCGGTACAAGAAACAAACCCTTATTGGATCGTATGTAATAGTACCTTTTGAGGCCTGGTGTGTGTTTATGAGTCTCGAAGGGCGCATTGCCTCACCGAGTGGATATCTGTTCAGCGTAACTGACGGAAGATCGGGGTTCGATCGGCGATGAAGGAATGTAGTATCTTGTTTGGTTTTCGAGGTATTGAATGTAACCAGCCAATTTTGCTAAACGCTGATCATCAAGAGTTTTAGCGGAACACCCGTATATAGTCATATCATCTGCGTAGATGTTTACAAATAATCTGAGTATATTCTTTGGTAGATCATTAATTAAAATAAAACAAAAGGTGAGGTCCGAGAAGTGAATCCTGGGAGATGCCTACGTTGACCGCTAGGTCACCAGAGTATTCCCCGTTAATAACTACCTTCACTTGTTAGGATGGATTTTATATTCGGGAAAACCCTTCCAGGGACTCCACAGCAGATGAGTCCGTGTAGGAAAACCTTATCGAATGTCCGTGAGGTGTGTTTGTCGTCAAGAGCCTCACAAATTCTGTGAGTAATTGTAGCTAGTTTATCAGCAGTGGATCGAGCTGATCGAAACCCGTACACCTTGCCGCTGAATAGGTAGTTTTTATCTAGTTGCTCGACGATCTTCTTGATTATTATAGCCTCAAAAAGCTTACTGGAGATAATGAGGAAACTGATGCGTCTATACTGGGAAAGGAAAGACACCCCGCCTGTCTTCTTGAAAACCGGACGTACTTCTGACATCATCTGCACGCTTGGGGAGGATTTATCCTTCAAGCAGCGGTTGAATAATTTCGCTATGGTCGGGGATAATTTCGTGTTGAAAATTCTGAAGGACAACCACTGGAATTTCGTTTGGACCATTGGCTTTATTAGTGTCAATGGTTTTGATTAATCTAGAGACTTCTCGTGCTGTAATGAAAATAATACTGAAATTGTGCTCTTGAGACATGAGAAAATGGGAGAGAGTATTGCTTTGTTAACTGAAGTTGTGGTAGAAACAAAGATCGAGGCGAAGAACTTGGTCTTTTCTGTCAAGAAAGATATGATCTCGAGGCTATTTATAGTAGTTGGCACAGCTGCTTTACTTCTGTTCATGATTCAGTTGGCACACTTCCAGATTTCGCGGAATCTGGTATATATATATATATATATATATATATAATTTCAATTTTTTCAAAGGTATTTTTTTTTAAAAAAATACTGGTTATGGTGCATATTCTTAATTCAGTGCTTAATATCCCGAGGAAAAAAAAACTTTTTCAATATTAATTAAATCCAATCTGTATTCACGTACATAATTTTCCTAGATGGGTAACGACTTTTCCATTATCCTTCTTGAGGGAGGCGGGATGATGGCAATCATTGCTTATAGCTCCAAACACTACCCGGATAATGGAACTGATCTCATTTTAAGCGTCTGAAAATTGATTGTATTTAACCACAGATGGAATTTATCGCGTGCGTGATCAAAGTGTAACTTAGTTAAACATGTGAGTGTCACGTTTTAATAAGCTTTGAAAGCAGTAACATGTAATATTACACTATATGTGTGTTTGTCTGTGTGTGTGCGCGCGCGCATGCGCATGTCAGTCTGTGTGTCAGTGTACATGGTGTTTGTCAGTAGCTAGGAATTAAAGTGATTATTACTCTTTTAATACGCATATTATATATATATACTGAAAATATATCGCTAATAGTTTAAATAGAGAAAGGCATCTATAATATTTTGAACTGAATTACATTGAGCATCAAGAAGAAAACGCATATCACTCGTGAATTATACATTTAGGCTTTGCATTTTATATGATTTTAATCTAAAATAGCATTACCGATAAATTTATGATTGAAATAATTCTAATAGCAAGAATGTGATTCTGTGTAATCATGAATTAAAACTATTGGTACTGACTGCATGAGGCTGTTATATATTTATAATTATTTCTGTTATGGGCAGTTTGTTTTTATTAAGTACGTGCTCTTTGCAATATTTGCAATTAAATGGCAGTCTTTCAGATCTGTGTTTATATCTCCGAGTAGTGCATAGTTTCTCACCTGCAAATTACTTTCAGGGAATTAGCAAGATCACAGTGATGCTTAGTATCCACTCTAGGCAACTAAGAACGAGAAAATGTAACGATCTGTTTGCCAGGATCGCGTGCACTAGTGAGCGCCACATCACGAATAAGCACTTCGATTTGACACTACACTTAAAGGCAGGAATCGAATAGCCGGTCAAATAGACAATTGCGATAATGTTTGACATGTAACACGGATGTTGCTATATGCACGAATTGCTATTTCAAGATGGGATAACAATAATCTAAATTAGAATCTCCTAAATCACTCTTTGCCTTGAAGCCGTTTCTTTGTCAAGAGATTATTAGAATGCACGCTAAGAATAATTGTCACACTATGCTCGGATGAAGATGATATAATATTTCTGCGACCACAACCATGAAGTAATATGTTATGTTGATAAATAAATAACAGTTGTGTTGCTGTCTATATCTCTCAGATGAGGTATCATGATTACTTGCATTATTTACATTACTCGGACTGTTATGCCCATCTTCACTGCCATATTCACAACGTTTCGGCCTTCTTCAGGTGATTGGAATTTGGTTCAACACAGGTGTGGCCTGGTATTCAACTCACAACTCTTTGAGTCTTTTCACTGGATCAAACCAACGTATTTATCTACTGATCCATATGTCATTAAGGACCTCTGTGCATGAACTTTTGAGACTTATAAACGCAATGCCTCAGCAATCATTTTTTACCAGTGTTAATATTGCAATTATTCTGTATTTTTTAAAATTATTATTACTACATTTATTTTCAATACCAGGCCACTGACGTAGTGAACAAAATCTTGGAAAGTTCAGTAAAATGGAAATAACCGAGATATCCGGAAGAGGCATGGTATGTGGAACTAGAACAATCTACCGTGATAGTTGAAATAAATTCCAATTATCTGAAGAAGGCCGGAGCGTACAACGACTGAAACGCTGTGAATATGGCAATGAAGATGAGGATAACAGTCTGAATAATGTAAATAATGAAAGTTATATTACTATAGCTGAAATGCAATTTTATATTATTAATGCCTCCATTATTGATGGATATATACAATAAATTGAGCATAGAAGAGCCTGCGCTTTGTGTAGTTTTTTTAGAACACCAACAAATTAATTTAGTTCGTGTTCTTAAGTAATATCGTCAGATGATTAAAAATGACTTCCCGCGCATTAATACTTAAAGTCAGAAATGAGAAAACCCTCTTTCAGATCTAAAAGCCGTGTGCTGCAGTATCACAAACTAAATTATTAAAGAAAAAGAAATCGCTGAAATTCTTCAATAGCAGCAACAACTAAAATGGATAGCACAGTTAAAGCTAAGGTAAAATAATGATACAATCAATATTTTGACATTGCACAACAACTTAATCAAAACTTTAGGAAGGAGATTCTTATCAAGACGAGAAAGTGCAACAACGGTTACTTAACTTGAGAAACGTATTTATCTGATATATATATATATATATATATATATATATATATATATATATATATATATATATATATATATATATTATAAATTAACTGATTTAAAATATGGTTTCTTCTGCTACACAGTGATAACAATGTTTCAAAAACTGAGGGTAAAAACTTCAAATTTAATCACATATTTAAATTAAAAACATTTGTTCCGTTTCATCTTGAAGCGTCATCAATTTACTGAGTTTTAAACGCACATATAAATTCATAATTTCCTGTTTCCAAGGATACGGAGAAATTCAAGACAGAGTGGGTAGCGTGTTCATTTTTGTTAACTAATGTTGTATCAATTATGAGTTACGTTTGAAAAAGAGATTCAGTTTAGGGAGGGTAGGGGTGTATTTTTTCAATGTTAAACGCATGTCATCTGTTTAATTAATTATTTATTTATTTGTTTAACGGCAAAATGTTTTTCGGCATTGTAAAAATAAAAAAAAAATATCAATAAGCACACCGGGTTATACATCTTACTGTTCTTTCTTTCTATTCTTTCTCTCTATCTATCTATCTATCTATATATATATATATATATATATATATATATATATATATAAATTTGACCCGATATTTATGTTAACTTTTCCGTTAATATTTTACATTATTCAGACTGTTAACTGGATGTCGAATATTTCCTGTATGGAATCGATTGTTGTGAGGTTTGCCATTACCATTATTACAAACTATATATCTTCGTTGATTTATCAATCTAAGTTAGGCTAAACAGACTGAGTAACAATTGGCGAAAAACTCCCTCACAGTAGAGATGTTAATAAGATGATGTTGGAGTGTTGTTGTCTTTGTGGGATGGAGGTGTATAGATTGTTAATTGGTGGATTGAAAGCAAGATGGTGTTAAGGCCGTAAATCACACATGAATTTTGATTGCTCGTATGAATCTAAACGGTTTCAGATAGAATACACGCTTTTATGCATGACAATACCGTATCGTCTTTTAAGAAACCTATCTAAAAATGAGTTTCAAAGCCAGTCTTTCGATCACATGTATACTTACTTTACCTGGCAGCACACAAACTGAAAACATGTATATATTTATGAAGGGAAGGTCTATATTTACTGACGTCATTTCAATAACAAAATCGACCTTTGAAATCCTATTCAAGGTAGCGTGCAAACTGTTTTATATAAAGGAATAGAACACAAAACAGTGTTTTCTAATACTAGTTTCATTACTGTTGAGAGGTTCTCCCCTTTTTACATAAATGGACTCACCCAGTATATAGATATATAACGGCTACGTGAAGACCCGAGATAGCAAGACCGAAGAATCGAGTCCAGAGTGACCGAGTAAAAGGTTGTAGGTAACCGGAAGAGTGAGGGGTGAGGTAACAGCGTTGTAGGAGTCACAGTGAGCGAGCACGTAGTCTCAGCAAGAAGTCATACAGCGATACTTCAATACCAAAGACTCTATATATATTTTGCTACTAACCCGTATTCCTGGAACTACTAACCTGCTTTACCAGTTTGTATTATTACGTTAATACATTATTTTCATATATTCATTTCTGGCGTTTGTTATTTATTAGTACCGGATTTCAACCTGGAATCCACAACGATTACATAGAGCCTATCTTTCACATTACCTTTTGTTTTATAAGGTAGATATCATTACCTTATTTACTAATTGTCTTTGTACAATATACACACGTTCACTAATTATACTCCTTAGATTACAACTTAAAATGTCACTCCAATTTTCAGTAACGTATTTCATGTTATAAAACTTAGAAAATTCTGTAGAATTCATAAATTGCCAAATATGTAGAAATGTCGTGGCGTCTATAATAATTTATGTTAAATATGTAAAATAATGCAAATATCTATTGTGAAATTCGTATTAGTACTTTAAAAAATAGTAACAATAAAGAGTTGCTAATAATTTGAGAGGAAATGGATATAGAATTTATTTTTTTTAATTCTCACAGAAACTTACTGCCGACTCATTCCCAAAATATATTTTTCTCGGTGAATTATCACTTAAAATTATTTGCTTATGATAATTTTGAACGGTAATGCATTATCCTTTACTGATTTCAATAACATACGTCCAACATTATTGAGAATCGACTGAGCTTCCATCTCTATATATTGCAGTAATCAACAGCAGATATTTTATACAAAAAGTTATCTCACGTTAAACCAAAAATACATACAATCTATACCGTTTTGTTCTGAAGATGTTTCGACCAAACCGTGATCATCGCTTTGTAATAAGAAAAAGAAAATCGATGTTGATTCGAATAATTGCTCATATATGAAATCATAGTAGGTGAAGAATAGATTATGAACAGAATTTTTAATTTGTATTTACCTAGTAAGAATTTATTAAACATATGTTAATATCGACAATGTTTTTCTCTCTAATTTTCTGTTACTTTTTTTATCTAACTTCCGACATAGTTGTTTTATGTGAAAATTAAGATGGATTAAACATTCTAATGTTCATTTTTTGAGTACGAAAACGTTCGGCTGTGACTAAAGTCGTGGACAAGTAAAGCCTGTTTAGTCTGCTTAAGAAAATGTGTTTCACTAAAGCTTATGTTCTCTGAATACATTTCAAGATACATACACACATATATATATATATATATATATATATATATATATATATATATATATATATATATGCACAGAGAGAGACCAAGGGCATAGATAGATAGATAGATAGATAGATAGATAGATAGATAGATAGATAGATAGATAGATAAATGAACGCATAATTTTGAAATAGGATCTGGAGTATTTGTCAGTCAGAGCCAAGTAGAGTATAAGGAAATATTAATGACCTTGCGTAAAAGGAAGACCTGGACATCGACTAGGTGTGATAATCAGAACTTACTTAGAAATACAAAGGAGTGAATGTTGGGTGTGAACAAGATCGTCCGTGACCAGAATGTACATATTACCTAAAAGAAGAATATATTCACCGATTTAACATTTAGCAGAATGATTGATCCACTAACGGGTGGAGGTAGGGTGTGACACGCGGTTTCTATTGCTACTGGCTTGTTATATAATTAAGTGATGGTAATTTGATCGAGGGTTTGAATACACGAGGAAAAGATTTTTTTCCCCATGTGTAAGTATCAGTCAATGTGGCACAGTGTAGACAGAAGTAGATTGTCAATTTTCGCCAGAGTTTTAAAGTCATATGAATGTATACGATTTCGATGGATCTTACCCTCCATTCACTGATAATGTTACGCCATCCTTTCGTTCAATTCAGACTAACATAAATACCTAAACATTCATGCAGTCGTACTTATATAATACTGAGAGTTTGTATTCGGAAACATGAACATTCTAGTTGGCTTTTGAATACGCAGTACTGTGCTGGATACTTACAGATTTTTAGCAGTATGGATTTATAAGTAATATATATTCGAGTAGAGAGACGAGATGACTTGAATATAAAAGAATGGCGAATGTTGATAAATCGCTAATATAGCGATTGTGTTGTTAACACTTTAAGGTCTGAAACAAACGCTGGTTCATAAGTTATGTCTTTGAAATGGAATTTGAAACGTAGGCGCTTAGATTGAAATTCATTTTATTGGTAGTGGATTATTTCCTTTTAATGAAAAGAGCATAGCACATTTATAATCGTTTTTTCTTACGGTTGAGGCTAGTGAGAACTGTAGCATATTCGAGTATATCTGAAGAAAATTAGAAGTGGCCCTATAAATTTGTGTTATATTACCAACGTTACTCAGAAAGATAGAAATCAAACGTGCTATAATGTAGAAGTTTTTTTGCATAAAATGGTGTTACTGTCAGGTAAACAAGAAGAGACTCGATGTGAAATATGTCCTTTTCAAAAAAAACAATAATTTCCCTTTAGCATATAACGTGTCATCAACAGTTTTTTTTAATTAAATGGAATTATATTTCTATGGATTATATTTTTTGATGTAATAAATATGCATACACCTGGATTCCCCCTCACAGTAATATGATTGACTCGTGTCAGTCATAAATACAGACTAATGTGGAGGTACAGGTAAGACACCTATTGGCTACGCCTATTGTCTACGCCTACGATGAGGACCAGTCCATTACGGTTATCTGCTAGATTGTCCTAATAGGTTACAGTAGTCCAAAACCACTTTGCTACTTCGAACAAATATATCCCTTACCGGGACATATCAGTTTTTCATTAGTTCTAAATCTTTTATGCAATTGTAGTGCATTTGATTACAGGAAAATAAGTTAATAGTATTTTTGTCATCCATTCATTCCAATACGATTTTCATAATAAAACTCAACGTTTTATACAGCAGTTTGATCGTGTAGTGTTTTATAAATAAGCCACGTAAAATGTAATTTGAATGAAGTTAAACAGTTTCGGAAAATAAGAATTGAAATTATTAATCTAATAGAAAACTCCTCTTATTAAGAATAAGCAGGAAGAAAAAAATATAATCATTAATTTTTTATGTATCTTGACAGTTGTGTTCCTGATGATATTTGTAAGATTCAGATTTAACAAGAAGTAAATCTGCTTTGGTGTGAATAATGAACAAACATTAGCGCTGGAGACAAACGTGGCATAGCGGAAAATCAAGCGAGTCTAATGATGATATATTACGTTGTTAATTTAATATTGCAACTAGACATTTGATCTTGCGAATTAAGATTAAAGTAATTGTCGAATGCAAAAAAATAAGTTTTTTTCCAGTGCGCAATTGTTTGGCAAGTAATGTTGTTTTATATATATATATATATATATATATATATATATATATATATATATATATATATATATATATATGTCGGCTTTTTTTATCTTGTCAGAGGCTAAAATCTGAGAGCAAGAAGAAACATTTTAAAACGTTCAGTTACATAACAAATTAGTGTTACACACACACACACACACACACACAGAGAGAGAGAGAGAGAGAGCGAGAGCTGTTACCTATTTTTCTAATGTTGCCTTTGTCCAAAATAGACGAGCATTAGGAAGGCTGCAGTCAGTTTATCGAAGGAACGGAAGATGACATGGGGAAAACAAAGAATAAATGTTTATTAAATACTGATACATAGAACAGGAAAAAAAAATTGTACAAGTCAACTGATCCTCAAATCTTACTCCAATATATCTACTTGACAGATGTATGAAGGAACAGTCCATTTCTCAGAAAGTGGGGGAGCAAGAAGCACGCTGAGTCCGGTTCTACAACACCTACAGATGAATTAATCTATCTTTAAAAGCTTCGAAAAAATATGTGAAATAGATTATCTATAATACATTGACCAAAACTTCATGCAGGATTGTTGTGACGAGACGTTGGTCTTTACTAAACGCGGATAATATACGGAATTATGTCCGTGTTGCATCACTTTTTTATCAAATCACCCCAAGGAACGCGATAATGCCGCTAAGATGCAAGGGGATACTTGGAGCGAAAAGGAATGAGAAAAGAAGGAACTAGACACGCAATCCTAAACAGGTTAAAGGGGATAAACCACTGCTCCTATTCAAAAGAAAGGCTATCTTTTCTATTGTTTTCATATTATTGATACATTAAGCTTGTGTAGAGAAAGTGAAAGATTTATTTCTTGATCGGCCATCAATTTTCAGACGAATAATGATATCTCTTATATATATATATATATATATATATATATATATATATATATATATATATATATATATATATATATCAATCTGTCCTCACTCTCTCCGTCACTCTATTTCTATATACGGAGAGAGACGGAGAGAGAGGGACAAAGAGTGACAAAGACATATTTATATAATTTAGAGTAATGATGAGGATAATGAAATCCTAGAGGAAATAAGATAAAACTGTTTATTTTCATTTAAAATATTTTGTGAAAAACAAAACAATTTTAGTAGGAAATACACAGCATTTATATGGTGAAATCCTATAATATCTATCTGAAAGCGAATAAGTTCTATGAAAATATAGAATGTGAAATATAATTTTGTATCATTAGTATGTATAAATGATTTTGCTGATATATATATATATACATATATATATATATATATATATATATATATATATATATAGATAGATAGATAGATAGATAGATACATACATACATACATACATACGTATGCGTGAGTGTCTCGTGAGACTAGCTTTCGGAGTTGAGTTGAGTTGATTTGATGTGTCTACTAATGTTTCTCTCAGTAAATGATGAGGTCGCGTGTGCTGATATATCTTAGGAGGTCTGTCTCCCACGTAGTCCGAGTCGAAAAAATAGAAAGATTTCCTTTTCTTTTAGTTTCCCAGAACTCGATCTTCGCACCACCGACCTTCATTGGTCGAACCACACCACGAGAGGGCCAGCAGTGATCTATGCATGCCTGGAGAAAGGTCGCGTGGTGCTTGAATAACCAAGGTCACTTCAAGCAGCGCCAGTAAGTCTTGGCTTGTCACGCACGTGGTGAGCTTGATCTTCGCTGGCACGACAGTATCTTCGCCAATTGATATAGTTTGTTTTAGCAGCGTCACTTTGTCTCCAAATGTATGGCAGTTGGAAAATAAACTCGCCAGTGGTATCCGGAATAGTTATGTATTTCTCCTAGTGTTCAAGGTCGTTTAAATGGTAAGATTTTGTTTTACAAGTCGAGTCTCTAAACTAATATATTTGTAGTAATATCATCTTCTTAGTCCTAGTTTCCATAATATTGTCTGCCTCATTGTAATATTTAGATGAGTCAGTTCTATATATATATATATATATATATATATATATATATATATATAGTTGTTATAGATTCTTTTTTATAGATACAGATATTTAAGTAAATATTTCATTTCATAATATATATATATATATATATATATGTGTGTGTGTGTGTGTGTGTGTGTGTGTGTGTGTGTGTTTGTTCAGCACCTACATAGGCCACCCACGGTTTATACTGCATCTATGCTGAGCAGACCTTTGTTCCTGGGGAGAGCGTGTTTTCTAGCGTGATCAACAATCTGAACAAGGCCAACACAATCTAACCTTCGGTCATGATGAATTGTAAATTCGTGCAAGCACAGCTTTTGACGACATCAAGTGTTCCCTCTAACCAATTTCACTCACAAGGCTTGGGTCAATATTTGTATACTGTTATCAGGCACTTTCCAAAGGTGTCGAACACTGGGATTTTCCCCTTCAGTTAACATCTGTTATAACATCGATAACATCGACCATCGTGAGATACGAACACGGGTCTCATGGTCAGAAAGCGAACGTTCTAACCATATATGTGAATAAAAAACAAAAGGAAAACAGCCTACCCGTCGCGTTTCGTACTCTAAGGAAAATTTATCAAGGCAAATATAGCTTGATAATTTGCCACGGATTATGAAACTCATCGGCTAATTTAAGTTTTGTTTTTGCCTTTTTTCATATTGTCCCTTTACATATATATTCTATGTGTATTTTTAAACCCACACCCCCACACCTCCTACATCCCAAACATCCACCTTTATATATATATATATATATATATATGTGTGTGTGTGTGTGTGTGTGTGTGTGTGTGTGTGTGTGTGTGTGTGTGTGTGTGTGTCTGTGCGCTCTCATGTCTGAATGTTAGACGTATTATTATTATTATTATTAACAAGAAAAATGTATATCAAAGTTAGGGCTTACTATTAGGAACTAGAAAACAAAAAAAGGAAACAGAAATCCTTCGCCAGTCACTCCTTACTCTAAAACAAATAAGATATATGAAACAAGAATCACCTGCGCACATTTTCACAGACACACCTATCAAGTTTGATGTGAAGAACCTTAAATACGTGAAATTGTACAGGTATCTTGTAGTGAAGTTAACTGTAGTGAACCTTTCGATCACTATGATTAGCAGAATCAGAAATGCTACGTATACTTTTGATAAATTACGACATCACCTATAGAACGGGAAATCTATAAATGTTGATAAAAAAAAATAGTTGCACAAGTTGTCGTCCCAAAATCAGTTTTGTATGGCTCCGAATCGTCTGTCCCGTAAACGTCACATATAACCCAACTGGATTTATGATATATAGGTTGCCTTAAAACAATCTGAAGTTTCATCCTTGAAGCTTCTAATGCGGACATATTTACCAAATACAAAAATGACTGTATTGAGATTTCTCTTATTCAGTCGCAACTCTGATGGACTGGTCATGATGACAGAATAAATGTATACGTGATACTCAACGCCTCCAGGTTGACATCAAGAAGTTGATTATCGGTAGATATGAAGCTGAGGTATGAATACAAGCTCCATGATATTCTTGAAATAGTTAATATAACTTACGCATGATTCGAAGCAGTGGATCTGGACAGTAGTTGAGAAGCAGACGTCCAAAATCGTATCAGGATCTACGAAAAGGATCGTATTGACCGGCTATGACAAGGGAAAAAGAAACAGGTCTAAGGCATCATCCATACCAGTAACTTCATCAAGCAATCCTCATACATCGATAAATTGTGGAAGTATACGCAAATCATTGGATGGATTTAATGTTACACCAGGAATTAAAACACGAATTGCAATTTATTTTAACATTCATACGTCGCAATCGACTGGATAATCTTTTATATGAATATAATTTGGGTGAGAATCCAAAGGAACGGTAAATATGTGACAAATTGAAAAAGTTTTACTTAGATTATTGTTGGCAAAGAATCTGCATCCTCAAAAGAAAAGAATCTCTGTCAATAAAATCTACTTTAGCGAGAAAAAACGACTCATATTAAGCATAGAAATTGTTGATTTTACATTAACTCTACAGATTCTTTTAATTAGAAGTTTAGGTATTTCAACTCAATTTTACTTACGTATGTATTTAATGTTTCTGTATTCCACATGGTTTCAATATATACATAGTCTGTCGCATATTAATCATAAAGGAATTAGAAATCGTGAATAGTTCATTCTATCTTCCTCTTTGTTAATTCATTCTTGTTGAAAGGTCATTTTCCATGTCAAAATTCTGACTGCAAAAGGTCTGGCGGCATATCAGCGCATTGGATGAGCTGTTAAATTTTAAATATTTTTACATATCTTCCTAGATTATTTCTTTTACATTATGGGATACTTCGTTGGCGTATTTTGGAGACATTCTATTTGTTAGGCGCCTGATTTTGATATAAAATTAACAGTTTGTTTTCAACTGATTCTCAAATTTAATGCATTCACTCATCTTCATAGAAATGTTATCTTATTTTCAGTTGTTTTTAAAGTGGCATTTAAGACCAAAAGCAGAAAGGCCTTGTCGATGTCAGTGTCATGTTGCTAGTGATTTTTTTTTCTTTTTATTATGGTGAGTGTCGTATGTTTTATTCACTTGCAAATTTCAATACGAAACTGAGGTCATTCAGTTCTCATTTGTAGAAAGATTTATACTTGATCGGTTGTTGGGCAGATCTTTTCATTCTTTTTTTTTTAAATCTTTATTTCTATTTGCTATTTGAGAAAAGGGATTGTCAGTTTTGACAAAGTCTGTTGATTTATTTTATATTTTCTTTCAGATTTCTCATGATCCTATATCGGCTTACGTAATCGTAGTGATATTTGTTTCTCGTTGATTTGATACAATTATTATCGCTTTTTCGACCACGCCATTATCAAAATAACGCCAAATTTATAAAAGAGATAATCAGTAGTCAACTTTCTCAAACTGTATTAAGTTTGATCATCACTAGGTTTGATTTGGTTTATTTTACGACATACCAACTTCAATGGGTTATTTAATTACGACAAAATTTGATTGCTGGTAATATATTTTTTCAATTATGTATTGCTAGTAATTTTTTTCCTTAAAAAAATCTATTTCAAATGTTATTTTTTTTTCAAAAAAGGATTGCTGGTAAAATTATTATTATTAATTTATTTTTTTTGGCCTCAAACGTATTGCAGATAATATTGTATTGATGGTAGTATTTCTGGTATTAAGACCTATTTTTACACTTTCATAAGGTTTTGACCCCCAATGTTGGGGTTAACTATTTGTCCAATAATATCACCCCTGGCCTGGGTGGACTTGGGAAGACCAGCAATTAAGAGGGGGATCCACGCTCCCCAAAACCTCCAGATCAGATGCCTAGCTGTTGGACGTTGTTTATCGTCTTACCCAGTGCGCGGAAGGAGTTTATACCTAGGACGAGATCCTCACTAGGGTATCAATTTGAACGAAAAATACTGCAGGTTAAGTGTTTAATTTTCTTTTTATTATTCTCATCATCATTAAATATGAAAATATTTAGTGAATTCTACGGAAAATATGTCTGTTTGATTTTTATTATATATTTGAAGTCAGCGTCTATACAGATTAACTTTATAAAGAAGGTGTTGGGAATTAAACGACAAATATTCGCACGAAATGCGGTTCGTTCTTCAAAATTACTTAAATAATGTTTTAGTGAAGGAATCTTAAATATGTAGGCGGAGAGAACGACATACAGCCTTTCACTTCTATTCATAATAATGCTATTACAATATATAATATATATATATATATATATATATATATATATATATATATATATATATATATATATATATATATATATATAACAACAATCAAAATACCAAAAGTTTGTAAGATGAATGAGGTTCTCTAGGCTCTATTTTGGACCCTACATTTTTATCATTTCTGTCAATGTTTAACTATAATCGACGTTTGGTTATAATTTTGTTCTAACCCACTAGAGATATACGTTTGATACCAGAAGTCTTTTTGAAGGTTTAAATGCGTTACATGAAATTTGTTTTATATTCCATCATACAAATACCAACATTTTGACTCAAATAAAGAATTTATATATTTTTTCCAAATCTAAGTGTTCAAATTTATCACACTAAATTGGCATTAATTGATACTGTAGGTCAAAGATCTGATAGCAATATCTTGCTATTCGAATCTTTATTTGAGTAGATTAAGAGAGACAGGGAGATAATATAGGAAGAGTGGGAGTGATTGAATGATTGAGAAAAAGCAAGCGAGAAATGGGATATTCAGATTTTTCTTTTAAGTTTCCATAAAGTGGTGCCACTGAATGAGAATAGAAATCGCATTATGACATTGATAATTATGACATATGCTTAAATATGGCCAATGCGTAGGCGTATAGTTGTGCCAGACTTATATAAGAAATTTCGAAAACAGTCGTATTAACCTGCTAAGAGACAAAGAAATATGGCGAAATTCATCAACAAATATTCCTGTGGCTATACCCTGGTGTTGATGGTAACAATTAAGTTAGATGTTTTAAAAAATTTGTAGTAGATGATATATATATACATATATATATATATATATATAAATAAATTTAATAAAGAAGAAGCAATCTGAGAAGATATATCATTGTTTAACTTTCAGTTGCAAAGAGCAGGAACAGGATGATCATTATATTTACAGAAAAATCCATTTGATACATCATAATTTCAATCACCAATTTTACTGTATTAGTCTCTCGTTACTGGTCATTTCCATGACATTTGTTCCAACAAGCTTCCTTAGTTTAACCAGTTCAGACCTCCATGGTTAGAATGAGCCATACCATGTCCACTTCGGTCTCATTACGAACTTGTAATCTTGTCTATGGTAACCGTTATCTATTCTACAGATTTTCCTAATAAGAATTTCTTACCCCATACATTTACAGAGTTTAATATAGTAACACTCTGGCTTGAATGCATTGTATTGGATTTAAATAGAATTAGAAAATTCTTCAAATAACCTCTTCTTACGCCTTGAATTTGGTCTTCGTATCTTCTAAGTGAAAGCGTTTATCTAAAGATTATATATTAATTATTTATTTTTATATCATTATCCAGCCTCCCAGTTTATTCAAACCTCTTCGTCTATTTGAAACTCTAGCGCATTTTCTGAACGGACATGACGTTGAAAACGGCTCTAAAATTTTTAAACAAAAAATATTTTGTAATAACCAAACAAATTATCATTTTCTTCTAAAAAAAAAAAAAGGCGTATGCAAATTTTAAGAATAATTCTAACGTAAACAGTTCAGAAAAAACCTTGGCTGGTCTGAGGACTTGTCAGAAGAAGAAGCTGCTTTTCGCGTGCGATTGTTTTGAGAATTCTGAAGCCCTACGTGTGAAGAGTTTTTCTCTTTCTCTCTCTCTCTCTCTCTCTCTATATATATATATATATATATATATATATATATATATATATATATATATATATATATATAATAATAATAATAATAATTTTATCATATAGACAAAACCATTTTACTCACTACAAAGATGCGACTTGGTTTCGGTGCATTTCAACTGAACTTCGACGGTTGAGAATCGAAAATGGTAACAGTTTTCGATTCTCACCCGTCGAAGAGCAGCTGAAATGCACTGAAAACAAGTTGCATATTTGTAGTGAGTAAAATGGTTTTGTCTATATGATAAAATTATAATAAGTAAATAATTATTGCTCTACTATCGGTATCGAGCCCTCTTTTGGATTAATGCTGTGAACGTTGGAATTTACATATTACTTTCGTTCGCATCATATATATATATATATATATATATATATATAAACATAAATTCTCATTTGACCAAAAAAGATATTTAAAAACATGTATATTTTAGCCAATTTTAGCAAGTGTGTCAAGCTGATAAATTTTCAGCACCCCTATCTAGATATGCGTGTGATTTATATATATATAGTAACATGAAAGATCAAAACGTATCGTGAATTAATTACACACAAATTGCTTAATATTCTTATGCACTATGTGACCATCCATTTTAGCCCCTTTTGCCAGGCATTACTCAGGTGTGTGTGTGTGGGGGGTCATATATATAATTTTGTGTTTTTTTTCATAATAATATTTGTGAATCTTTCGTGCTTTGCCGCAGTATTCATCTGCACCTCAGATATTTCACGGCATTTACTTTGAATATATTTCTGTCTATATACATTTCTTCAGCAAATTGAATTAGCTTTAAAAAAAACTTGTGAACCTGACCTCTCGTTTTTATCTACGTGAACAAACCACTGAGAACAATGGCCGCCGAAGAGACTCTGATATATCTGGCAAGATAAAAAGCGTATATATTAAAGTATACATGAAGAAATCAACACTTGTTTATAAATAGATCACATTATTTCTAAGCAGACCTGAAAACATTGACACATGAAGGTAAAACACATATGCACACACAAATTGTTAAACTCGCCGAAGATTTAGACATGCTTTATAAGCGTCTCTAATATATATATATATATATATATATATATATATATATATATATATATATATATATATATTTGAAATGGACTAATTCCTACAATTATTTTAATATACCTTTTGTTTATAGGTTACGTAAATGCTCTGATTATAATAAATTGTATTAACAATATTTAGAATACTGCTTTGACGCCAAAGAAACTGGCAACCAGTGAATATCAAATTTGATGCATTCAAGCGAAATTTCCCATGACAATATTTTTGATAATGTTTTGATCCAAATTAAATAAAGTGAATTTATTACAATGAATCTAAATAAACATTCTGTTTAATATACTCAAATAAGAGTTTCCTCCTCCTCCTAATAATACATATAGCATGAAACAGAATGTCGCCTCTAAGTGTTGACTTCTATGTTCACTTTTATATTTACACACGCTCTATCTCTGATATCGAGCACTTTATCCCATAAATATAGCACACCATAAGACTATATTTCTTATATATATATATATATATATATATATATATATATATATATATATATATATATATATATATGTATGTATATATATACATATATATATCTATATCTATATCTATATATATATATATATATATATATATATATATATATATATATATATATATATTAAATAATTCAGAAAGAGACAACTTAAGGTTCTATAATTTATTTCCCCAGGAAATATATTTTCCGTGGTTCATCAGGTCACATCTCTAGTTACAAAGGATTATGGTTTATATTATTTTTAATACAATTGTCTGAGGTATAGTTTTAGATTGATATAAGGTAACAGAAGTGATGAGAGAGGGAGCACTATAGAATGAACTATCTTGGAAATGTTTAAGTCTTTTTCTTCTTTCTTCTTCCAATATTTCCACTTTAAAAACAACCTAATTCCTACATTACATTTCCTATATAGATCATTCAATTGTCCTTCCTTCCCACCACCTCTCTCACCTGATATCAATCTAAAACTGTCCCTCTAAAACTTGTATTAAAAGTAAAAGTAAACAAATTCTTTTATAAATTACGATGTGACTTGATGAACCAAGAAAAACATATTTTCTTGCGAAAATAAATTCTAGTAATGGAAACATAAGATTGTCTCCCAATTATTTGATTTATATTTGCTCTGGTCTTACATTGAGCTCTTTGGATTACATCCTCTTTGGAATTATCCACACGGATTACCAAACCCTTTATTACCTTATCATATATGTGCTGAGATACTATAATCTGGAATTATAACAAAGGCATGTTTATTTCTTGAATCCATCAAAACATTTTAGGGTATGGAATTTGTAAATATAAAACACTTCAGATACCTCAACGTGATGATAAGCTATGACAAATTTAGTACAGGAGAAAAGGACATTGAGCATAGACTAGGATGTGCCATGGGTTGTTTTGCCAATCACCGCAAATTGCTACAAAATCCAAACATCAACCTGAAATTTCGAAGCATGACCTTACATAAGATCGTCAGGTGGAGATTTCATATGGATGGAATGCATAACGCCAAACGCTTTCATACCTAAACTCTCAGATATATACAACCACTTTCTAAGAGCAATGTTTAAAAATGGCTTTCAGCGAGCGAAGCCTGAGGGCGTTGACAATGATTATCCTTATTTGAAAATTCTGGCCTGACCATAGAGAATCGTAAAAGACAGGAACTATACCAAATAACAGAAAACTCATCACTTGAAGATTACCAACAAGAGCAACAACTAAAATTGATAGCACGTGTAACGCTATTTGGCATAAAGCGTTAAGAATAAACACCATCAATATTGGAAAGGAAGACAGCAGCTATTTAACATAAAAAAATATTTTCCTGAAAAATTGTTTTAAGAGAATGATTTTATAAAGATCCATCGTAAGAATAAATGGCTGCTCGGTAAATGAATGCCAAATGTTTCCTCGGAGGGGAACGGACAATAATACGATTAACATTATCAATCTGTGTAACATCCACCGAATATCGTTCACTTATAAATAAAGAAAATTTGTATTTAGATGTTCGGAAAATAATGTACACAAATAAAAATATTAATTCTCTCCTAATATATCATTTTAACAGTTGAGCATAATAATATTACCCCTTTTTCAATATTTAAAGTGTCCTCTGTTAATTTTATATCAATATCTTTGATATAAAATTGAACTTAAATATTATCTTGACTTCATCGTAATCCGCCTTTGGCGTTAGCCATTAAAACTTTTAAGAATCTAATTAAAGTGTCCCTACCGCATTTTACTGCAAGAAACTAGATGAATTGCACATTACTTACATTATTCAGACTAATGTCCTCTTCTTTGTCGCCATATTTATTACAACGGTTCGGCCGTTGTATGCTCCGGCCTTCTTCAGGTCGTTCGAATGTCGAAATGAACCCTTTATTTCGTTCACTGGTGTAGTCTGTTCTAATTCATTATTGTCCCCATCTTTGTCGCCAGATCTAATACAACGTTTCGGTCGTGGGGAGGGTTATTAACAGGAGATAACTGACATCTAACATCCATTAAATATGGAACGTGGTACTATAACAGTATACACCAGTGAGCGAAATAAAGGGTTCAGTTCGATATCCCAACCAACAGAAGAAGGCCGGAGCATACAACGGCCGAAAGGTTATAATAAATATGACGACAAAGATTAGGACAATAGTCCGAATAATGCAAATAATGTACATAATACCTCATCTCAGAAATATAGACAGATACAGAAAACAGAAGGTTAATATGAATGACAGTTGTAAGCAATGTTGAAAGTGATGCCTGTTTACATTAATAAAGGTTGGGATCCTTCTTGTTTTGTTTCTGAACACCGCTATCGGCTGCTCGTTTGAAATCGGCTGCTCGTTTGAAATCGGCTGAATGAACATCGCTATCGGCTGCTCGTTTGAAATCGGCTGAATGAACACCGTTATCGCAGCTTTCAAGTCACCCAGTGTGCGCGGACGATCTCGATACACTGCAGATTTTGCTGGTCTCCATAGATAAAAACGTCTGGTGCATTTCGATCTGACGATAGTGGGGGGGGGTCCATACATACTTGGAAATAATGCGGTCTGCAAAGATGTTCACCAAAACCTGCTTAACTCTTGTGAGTAGACTGCTGTAGACTGTTCTAGTTCACCGTGCCAGGTTGGATGGATGTCGTTGTAATAAATTTGGCGACAAAGATGAGGACAATATTCAGAATAATGTAAATAAAGTACATAATGCTTCATCTCAGAAATATAGACAGATACTAGAATTTCTCACTTAGATCAACAAAATGCTTACATTACTTATTGGCAGACGAGGTGCAATTCTGCTTTCTGACAAAGCTTATTGAATTGGGGGCAGAATAACATTGCATGAACTCACATACTATCAAATATCGTGTATCTTAAGTTACAGTATGAATAGCTTACTAGATATCCATTCGTCCATGATACCAGTTATAAAATGTTTTAATCTCTTGTTTAGGAAGATCATCCAATATTTTATCTTATATACATATATCAATAGAAATAGGACACATTTTCCTATAGATTAATGACTACAAAAGCATAGATTGAGAAAAGCAGATAGCAGGTTTCATTAGTAATTATTGAATAGACAGTTTATCAACAGGAAAAAATATCAAGCTTATTTTGATTTGAGAAAAACGGTATGGAATATGCTTTGTGTTGTCAGTTCATTATAGCAGGATAAAACACAGAATATGCTATTTGATGTGAAACGCTTAATACATGAAGGAGTAAAATTGTAAGCACTTATTTATAGCAAAACCATTGAAATTTAATATGCATGAATTTTATCTTTGCGTTTTTGAAATATAGATTTTTTTATATATGTATAGGGATTTCTTTAAAAGTTTCTCATACAAATAAATACGAATACCTTCAAGAAAAATGTAGACGCTATATATGCACCAAGTCACCTATTGTTCTGACTCACAAACATATGCATATATATATATATATATATATATATATATATATATATATATATATATATATATATATTTTTTTGTGTGCGTTTATATATATATATATATATATATATATATATATATATTAATTATTGCCGGAAAGAAGAAGATAAACTCTAGGGAAGATAAATAGATTTTTCTCACAATATATATTAAACATACTTTTATCTATCCAACTTTCTATTTATCTAGCTCAGTTTCATTTTGAATCCAGAAAGATAAAATGATAGATAGAAAAAAAAAACTTACAAAATTTCCGATTTATAAAATTTTTTGTTCATATTTGACCGCTTTTTTTCATGAAATAAAGATTTTCGGCAAATTAATATTCCCGCTATAAGAAAGCAAAATAGTATACAAAAAATAAAATTGATCACGTGGTCCGAGAATGAAAATATAACAACAAATAGAGAGAACTATTCATGAAGCTCATCCATAAAACCTCTCACAATATAGCCAACAGAAAAAAAAAACATATCCGGCGGAATTTCTCAGGTAAATTGCTGCTCCTCTGTTATTCCTGGCCTGAAAATATACTTCAATCTTACAAAACAAAAGTAAAATAACCATTACAAACCATATAAAAAAGCACCTGTAACTGTAACAAGTGCGGATGCTCAGTAAAAGGTAACTTTTTATATTGTTCTATCAACTTACTCTATCACAACTGCAATCGAAAAGAATGAATCTAAAGCCGAAAACAAGAAAAATTAAACAAAAAGTTTTATCGTAGTACCTAGTCTTTCGTCTTTAACAAAACATGTATAAATGAATGATTGCTGCCTAAATACACAAATATATATATATATATATATATATATATATATATATATATATATATATATATATATATAAAGAAATATAGTCTTAAGGTGTGCTATATTTATGGAATAAAGTGCTAAATATCAGAGATAGAGTGTAAATATAAAGTGAACATAGAAGTCAACACTTAGAGACAGTCGTCTCTAAGTGTTGACTTTATGTTCACTTTTATATATATATATATATATATATATATATATATATATATATATGAGTTGGTCATTATAATTTGCGTGTTTATCTTTAAAAGTGATATTCATGAAATCTAAAAATTGAGGCCCACCTATTTCCTCACAAGTAGGACTTCTCAAAAAATTGCATGCGAAAAGCAGCTTATTGTTCTGATAATTCCTCAGACCCTTTCTCTGAACTCTTTACCAGAGAAATATTCTTAAAATTTGTATACACTATATATTTATCTAAATGAGTTTTTTTTTTTTATTTTCACAATATATTAAAGTTTTTTTTTTAAGTTTTCTCGGGAGTTTTTGTAGTCTCTCTTTTTTTAGTTTGCTATGAAATTTAATTTCCATTGTTGTTTTGGTTTAGTGTTTTGAAATATTTCTTTGTATTGAGTGCTTGATAATATTATGTTCAGGTTTGACTGAGATGATAAGTACCTAATATTATATCTGTTAAATGTGTTAACAAATATTTTTATCGTTCCTCTTCATTTCTATGTTGTTCTTGGAGATCATGACTCTCCATAACTTCCAACCTTTTGCAACTCTGAACAATGTTTGTCCCCACATCGTCTCGATTCATAATCTCAGACTATTTCTGTGTGCTACTCTTGTCCGAAATATGTCATGTGAACGTCACAATCTCCACGAATGTTTTTCTCGTTATATTCCAGGAATTTAACCTTCTTATTCTAATCCGAAAATGTCCTATTTTTTTCCCATTTTTACTGAAAGAATCAAGTATTTAAATAAAGTTCTACTAAAAAGCTTTCATAAATCATGATTTAGTCTATCAAAATTTAATCGATCATTTATCCCGGACTGATTTCCTCGATAAATACAGTTTAAAATTTTCCAAGGAATTCGTTAAAACCATGGAGAAAACAATAATGTCGTTTCCTTTCTTCAGTAGCGATTTTAGAGTTTTTCCAATATCCGACAAGAATGTTAGCACTGGATAATTTGACACTGGAAAAATTGGCCTATCACAAATTACTGGAAAATTTGCTTTGCATGTCGTATAATCTCTTTTCCGTTTTTTATTAGTTCTCCGTGCATATTATGTGACTGCTATTGGTGCGGAAATTGAAAACGGTTCGTCGATTTCAAATGCCGGCCTGTTCTGTTGCGACCACATTCGCAGTATGTCCATTGGGAAAGACATGCAATCATCTCTTCCCTCACCCAAGATATGGATAAAATGTCTAACCGTGATGACAGCAAGTATAAGATAACCTCTATTCTGAATTGATTCACGTAGTAAAGTCAAGAATAATAAGTCAAGGCAATTCACAGTTTATGACGAAAAGAGACAAGCTCACAGAAAATGACTTTTCTATGATTCTCAATAAACAACGGTAATACAAATTTAATAAAGAAGAAGCAATCCGAGAAGATATATTATTGTTTAACTTTCAGTTGCAAAGAGCAGGAACAGGATGATTATTATATTTACAGAAAAATCCATTTGATACATCATAATTTCAATAACCAATTTACTGTATTAGTCTCTCGTTACTGGTCATTTCCATGACATTTGTTCCAACAAGCTTCCTTTGTTCAGCCAGTTCAGACCTCCATGGTTAGAACGAGCCATACAATGTCCACTAGATACCCTTCGGTCTCATTACGAACTTGTAATCTTGTCTATGGTATCCGTTATCTATTCTACAGATTTTCCTAATTTCTTACACCATACACTTACAGAGTTTAATATAGTAACGCTGTGGGTTGAATGCATTCTATTGGATTTAAATAGAATTAGAGAATTCTTCAAATAACCTCTTACGCCTTGAATTTGGTCTTCTGTATTCTAAGTGAAAGCGTTTTTCTAAAGATTTTATATCAAATATTTATTTTCATATCATTATCCAGCCTCCCAGTTTATTCAAACCACTTCGTCTATTTGAAACTCTAGCGCATTTTCTGAACGGACATGACATTATAAACGGGTCTAAAATTTTTAGACAAAAATATTTTGGAATAACCAAACAAATTATCATTTTCTTCTAATAAATAAATAGCGTATGCAAATTTTAAGAATAATTCTATCGTAAACAGTTCAGAAAAAACCTTGGCTGGTCTGAGGACTTGTCAGAAGAAGAAGCTGCTTTTCGCGTGCGATTGTTTTGAGAATTCTGAAGCCCTACGTGTGAAGAGTTCTATCAAATTAGGAAGAAATTGGTGGGCCTCAATTTCTTCGAAATAACCAAGAAGACAAGATTAAAGGCTTTTAGCGTTTTTCTTCTCTTGTGTTTTTCAATCTCTTAATCAGAATTCAAGAAGACCCGCAAGAAATGGCAGACAACGGAATAGTTAGAATTATTTTAGCAGACAGATTGGATCGAAGAAGAATTCACCAACTTCCAAGAAACTTTGTTTCCCTAAAAGAAGATTTGTGATTTCACGTTGCCCCGCTCTCGGACACCGTCCTACATCCCATTTATCGAGTGCTTACATTCATTTTCCCTTATTTTCTTTTACATACATCTTCCTATTTATTTATTTCATTATTTCTTTCGTTCCTTTTCTCCTTCTTGCCTTATTTCTTTGTTTGTTTCTTTCTCTCACCTCCTCTTTTATTTTTACTTTCAATATTCTTTCTATCATTTTGTTTCTTTTTTGTGGCTCTGTACTTTATTTGTTTTCTTTCTCACCAGGGTTGCCCAACTAGACTATAACTGACAAGTAGACAATTTGCATTTACGAAACACTTCGATATCAAGCGCTGCTTATGAAGCTAATATCGTATACTATGACAAGTTTATCAGAGTGATTAAATTTAGATTAGCGTGTAGCTGCCACTGTTTCTTTTTTTACATACATAACTGCCTCAATATATATATATACATATACCTACAAACATATATATCTCTATCTCCCTATCTATGTACCCATATATATATATATATATATATATATATATATATATATATATATATATATATATATATATATATAGAAGTCAACACTTAGAGGCGACAGTCTGTTTCATGCTAGACGCAATCGTCAGGCTAATCGTGACGATTGCGTCTAGCATGAAACAGCCTGTCGCATCTGAGTGTTGACTTCTATGTTGACTTTATATTTAAACACGCTCTATCTCTGGTATTGAGCACTTTATCCCATAAATATAGCACACCTTAACACTATATTTCTTCATATATATATATATATATATATATATATATATAAAAGTAAACATTGAAGTCAACACTTAGAGGCGACCGTCTGTTTCATGCTAGACGCAATTGTCTTGGCCGAAAATCGACTGTCGTCTCTAAGTATTGACTTCTATGTTCAATTTATATTTACACCTGCTCTATCTCTGATATTGAGCACTTTATCTCATAAATATAGTACATCTTTTTTAAGATTATAATTCTTCATATATATATATATATATATATATATATATATATATATATATATATATATATATATATATATATATATATATATATATATATATATATATATATATATATATAATATTCTATCCATCTATCTATCTATGCCCAGAGACATCGCTTTAAAATATATAATTTAAACTTTCAGCGATCAGCTATGTTCAACATTTCCTGTTGCTGCATATTTTTAAATTCCTAAAAGTTGATTTAGTCCGATGAAGTCATGAATGTCGAAACGCTACGCATTCAATTTGTTCTTCATTTGCCTTCCTGTGTACAACTATATTGTTCCATATTAGCTTTCCATAGCTTCAGAAACATCTATCTCAGTATATTCACATATTCACGCACACACAAACATACATAAATATAGTGAATATAGAATATATATATATATATATATATATATATATATATATATATATATATATATATATATATATATATATATATATATATATATGTGTGTGTGTGTGTGTTTGTATGTATGTATGAACAATGGTTTTTTCCGCCTAGACTCATGGATGTGCAAGTAGTGTAAATTGATATGCCTGGAATAATATAATTCTGAGCGCCATATCCTTTTTCCAATCGGGTTTTTTACGTTTACTTACGTGCACATCTACCATTGTGAAACGTATGAATTCATCTCTTCTCCACCACGCATATGAACTAAAGAATAGAATATATATCTAGAAAAAATCATTGCTATTCTAAAAGAAAGAAAAAATAATGCTATATTCCAATAAAAACAGGTAATATGGCTTTCTTGAGATGCCACATTATTCTGATTTTGATCCTGATCTCGAAGTTCTTCGATTTGCTTACATTTTCGAAAGTTTTCAATGTCATGTTCTTCTCGGTTGGGGCTGCAATATCTATTCGAGGAGAAGCCTGTTTAACATGATTTTTTAGTATTATTCCTGGTCGATAAATCTGAATTTCCCTCTCAGTTTGAACGTTGAAATTTTAAAGAATCTTAAACACTTTATTCTATACAACCTCTGTTGATTCATGAACCCACCAAATCTCTTTGCAAGGGACGTTGAATTTACCAATGTGTGTACTGAGAAGCCATATCATATCATTGAAAAAGACTCTGTTGGCACCAGTCAACCACACGCATATATTATTATTATTATTATTATTATTATTATTATTTACATATAGAATAATTCATTGGTAATATGACGAACGTATTAATTATAAGATATCCATAATTGATTATGATATTTATATTATTAGCATCATTGACACGATTGTAATTATTTTTATTGCTATACTTTTCATTAGAGCTTTTTATATCCACGACGGTATAGGGGAAACAATTTATTATAATAATGGTTTTCACGTCGTAAGGTTTATAATTATGTATTAGTTGTGTGTTCATAACTTAGAAATTCTATTTTGTATTATGTATGACTCTATAGAGTTTTCTGCATATCAAATTATTGTATCTTCTTTAGTTTTTACCTTATGTAGTTTGTCCCCGAAATCAAGTGACATTATCTCTCTTTTAAACTTAATATCTCCAGGATTGTCATTCTTGCACCGATTTAATAATTTTTCATAAGACACTTTGGTAAATTTTAGAATTTGTCAGTGATAATGTATATTTTAAGCTTTGAAATGTCCATTATATTTTCTCTGGAAAACATGGGAAAGGAATGGTATGTAATGTTATCGGTCCTATCCCGACATTTTGTCTCCATCCATTTTTCCCATCGCCATAACGTGGCTTCTTCTGTGTTTTTTAGAAATATTTTTATATCAGTTGTTCTAATGAACTCCCCCCTTTGGTACTTCGACCACATAAATTTAATCGTTTTTGGCAAATAGGTTTCATCGTTATATTGGTGAAATTGCTAGATATAACAGTAAGTTCTATTCTAATCTATTTTTCTCGCAATTCTTGACTGTAGATCGTGTCCCAATCGCCATCTACGGCCATTATATATCCACTTCTTTCATTGGATCAGTGGAATTCAAAATTGAAATGTAAGAATTGGCTGGTTTGCATCTTTCATGTTTCGATGTGTAATATCACTGACATGTGTTGTATTTATACTCACACAAATGCATATCATATACAAACATAAAATTTAAACTTCAATTGCCAGTCATATCAACATGAAGTATGTTGTTTATTGAACTTTATCATTACAAAAGTCTTCGCATTCACTTTCAGCCTCATCAACCTTTTGCTTATTAGTGTCATTACATACCTTGGGGTGAAATGTTTAAAAACGAACAATTATTTGACGTGATTTAGTTTACAAAGAATATGTATCGTATTATGAATTAGATTCATTCAGAGATCTATTTGAATTCAAAACATCAAATAATCTACATTATAATTTAACTGACCGTTACCATTATGCTATTTGTTCTCTATAAGAGCATGACACTTGTAATTCTCATTTGATCGCCTGTAAAAATGACTCAACACAAAAATTCTAGTTTTTACTGCTGTAGTTCAAATTGTTCCAGTTTTTTATTTATTTCGACCTTATCTTTTCTTTATGGATATTCGAGGATTATTGTGATGATCAACATTTGCATGTTTAACAACTAGGATTCGCGGACGGTGTTCTGAGATTTCTCAATGATGCCTTTATGAAATTCTTTCGAAGTACTAACTTGTGGTTCCCATGAGGGACCAAATTTATAGCCAAATTCTCAATGGACAATAATTCCTCTGACTAATCGTAAAGTCGTTTTCACTGAAGAGTTTGTTTTCACCCCACCACCGAGCTTCTGTCTTTACTGGTTAGAATCAGGTTTCCCGTTCCTTCTAAATTCTACTTCAACTCCATAATTCTAACATCTCCGACTAAACTCAGATATTTATACTATTTTTGGGTTTCCGGTATCTTATAAAATATTTTCCTTTTTTACATCAAGTAGCCACTAGCGTCATAGTGGCGTTATCGCCTTGCTTGTGGTAAATTTATTAAATAAAACTGTTTCAATTCTTCCAGATTTTGAAATTGAACCAAACGTAGCAAAATATGTGTATTTGTCATTTTCTTATTTATTAATAATTTTAGTCAGCTACTAAAATCCATCAATTAATTCGTCATTACACTTGGTCTGTTTCATTTTCACAAATGGCGATGCCTTTACACAAAATAATATTTAATTGTTTAACCCGAAAGAAAATGTAAATTTCTGTATGTATCGGTGCATATCAACTTTTACATTTGGATCTCTATGCTTTCATTGTAGAAAAATAAGTCGTACACACGATTCCGTGTGCATAACCGATTTTACCAAGAGAGGACATTTTTTTTTATTAATTTGACACTTTCACTTAATATTCACTTGTCACCAGAGAGAGTACATTTATTATATGATTCTGATGTATATTAGATGTGTTTATTTTGCAAATAATGTCTTGCATTTTTTTCTTTCAGATGCCCTTTCATTTTAAATTGCCTTTACGTATGTTTTAATTAAATTACGATTGCGTTCATGCAAATGTGTTTCTATTGTGTTCTCTGCAAGAAGAATGCAATTAAGGAATAAATTATTTTCTGCTTTTTCAAGAATATATTAACCTTTAAATAAGTTTTCCTTGAGGAGCTTCAGTTTTAGTAAATATTTCCGAAAAGAAATATTATTATTGGCATTTAAGTAGCAAGTATTTCCAAATTTTGTAAAATGGGATTATAGTAGTAGAACAGTTACCGCCATAAACATATCTACCTTTAAAATTACATAAAATAAAAGATATATGACAGAGTACATATATATATATATATATATATATATATATATATATATATATATATATATATATATGTGTGTGTGTGTGTGTGTGTGTGTGTGTGTGTGTGTGTGTGTGGGTGTGTAAGGTGTAAGTGCATCTCGCTCTCTCCTCTCTCTCTGTATATATATATATATATATATATATATATATATATATATATATATATATATATATATACTGGACCTCACTGACGACTTGTATATATGTGTGTGCGTGCATGTATGCTATTTATATGTATGCACATGAACCTATTTACAGTACACAAGTAGACCCATACACACACAAACACACACACACACACACACACATTACATAAAAAATGTAAGCTATTTTCTAAATTTAGAGGATGTCTAAGGACTGACTGTGTAGCATATGTTAGGGACATTTAAAAAAATACTGAGCATTAATTTGAGTGAAAATCGATAATTACAATAGTAAAAATCACTATGATTAGAGCAACATATGCATTCACTGCAACTGTGCTGAAACACGTCATCGAAATTCGCCTCCCGAGAGGTAACAGAATCTTGATGCCGAGTAGGTCACTCCAAGGTAACAACTACGACTTCGAATATTATTTTCCAAAATCCGCTTAACTGTGTTACGGTATGCAAATTTCTGGTTTAAAGCTTGACTTGATAATATGTACATCCTCCTGACCCTAAATCCTTACTGGCACAATCCTGGGAACTAATCCCTCGTTCTCCGTTGACACATCACAATCTGAAACAGTCTTATAATATCATCCTTCATATTTGTTCGCGAAATCAAGGCATGATAACGTTTTAAATAATTGCATACATCTTCCGAATCTACATACAAATGTAAATATCTAGATACATACATGCATTTTTCCTCATATATATATATATATATATATATATATATATATATATATATATATATATATATATATATATATATATGTATGTATGTATTATAATTATTTATAAAAATATAATTCCGTACCTAGATAAGAGGAGTTCTCATGTTTCAAAAAAACAAAAGCTAAAAAAATCCAGGTCTGTTTCATTCTCAAGCGAATTGAAATTTACGGAGCTTTATTAGCATATACATTCGCAATATTAATTACATGTAATTAATATTGCGAACGTACATCCTTATAAAGATCCGTAAAATTCAAGATTAGTTATTCCAAAATTGGATTGAGAATGAAACCGAGCTGCTTTTTTACCTGTTGTCTTTCAAACATGACAACCATATAGCGATAGAATCATATTTTAAATAATTATTATATATATATATATATATATATATATATATATATATATATATATAGATGTGTGTATGTATGTGTGTGTGTGTGTGTGTGTATGTATGTATGATGAAATAATCTAGATATTAGTTGTCAAAATAAAAGAAATTGTCGGTTAAAGAGAATAGATCTCAAAGGATTAGACGTATGAAGATATCTGTCAACGTTTGTTTCTGACAAATAACAGAAAATAAAAACAAGATATTAATCTCAATTTAAATAGAAAATGGAATGAATAAAAAAACAAGCCACAACGGATATTTACTTGATATTTATTCGGCTTCGGACATAGATTCTCAGGGATAGATCGATAGAAAAAGGACATTTGGACGGAATTATAACGCACACATTGTCACACACAGAAAAGCTTACAGAATATATATATATATATATATATATATATATATATATATATATATATATATATATATATATATATCGATGTAGAGAATCTATATGTGTGGATTAAATATACATAGAGGAATAAATTTATTTCAAATTAAACTGGCATATAAATATATATAAATCAAATGTGTTTGCGTTGTGAAGACTCTTATGTTTAACGCACTGATGCCATAAAATATGAACGTATTGCTGTAAAACCGAGAATATTAAATGCTGATTTTAGAGGCAGGTAAATTTTTCCTAAAAGTTCTGCGAAAATAATTGTTCATGGTTATTCATTTATGTTCGGTCTACAGAGCAACGTAAGAACTACGGTACGATAATATTACACATACACACAAATATATATATATATATATATATATATATATATATTTGCATACTGGTTGTGTTGTGCGTTCGTGCGTACGTGTCTGTGTGAGATAGAGAGAGGCGTGAGCGTTATATTGATAAATGTATAAAGAATTCATTCATTTTTTTTTTTCCTAATTATTTGCAAGTTTTGAATTGGGTTAGGCCAAGTTATCGTTCACGCAAGTTATGCATATATATATATATATATATATATATATATATATATATATATATATATATATATATATATATATATATGTATGTATATATTATTGATCAATTCGGTATCAAATTGTTTAATTCCGATACAAACACCAATGTTGAATAAGACTAACGTACTTCATGTCTTGTGAAATAGATCTATACCCCTTCCCCATATGAGGTAATTTGGGATTTTGTTGTGTAATTTATATGACCTGTTACAATAATTATATTGTGTTCTTTTTGAGGATCAATTTTAATATTTAATATTACTAGGAACCACTTGGATTATATACCAACATATTTATTGTCTGTAGTATATATATATATATATATATATATATATATATATTTTTTTAAACAGCATCAAAAATATTATTTCAGTTAGATTTAGGTTAAAAATATTCAAGCACAGTGGGTTCCATATCACGTGACGTCCGCATCTCGCGACGGACGCACCTTGTACACCAACAGTTATTTCTGAAGAAAGATTGAGGTCAATCTGAAATATCAAATATATATAAATAAATAAATACTTTCATAAAAAAATTATTATTTTTTTTTAATTTGCAACTTCTTCTATATATACATATTAAGAAAGTAAACGTGGGTTCTCATTATGCTATATATATATATATATATATATATATATATATATATAGGATTAGGTAAATGAAATATATGTTGATATTACCTACCGCATATACCCATGCTGGCGTACATACTTTGATAAGTAAATAAATAATTACCAAATTTACATGCAGACATAATAGTAATCAATGTAATGATACAGAACAAAAAATGTATATATTAATAATACACATATACCTACGTTTGTTGCGCGACTAAAGTTTAGTTGGTTACGCAACCCGTCGAGCATAAAGTATAGCTTGTGTGGTGTGTTCCTATGTTCAAAGCATATACACACTTGTTAATACTTGCATGGCTTTTTTTGAATAAATGAAATTTCTGCTTCGTTATTATTTCGGAAATTACATTTTTCTCCCTAATGTGATTTAATCAGTTGTGTTTACGGAAAAATCAATACAAAAATTAATTGTTCTCTTTTCAATAATGCACAAAAAATGGTACTTAAACAAGACAATAATTTTCATAAACTGCGCCTGCTGTATTCGCCTACCGACTTATGTATAAGACGATCTCTTAAATAGGTCGTCACTTGAATGTTGGCCAAAATATTAATTAAAGAAGTGCTTCGTCTGAACTCAAATTATATTTTAAAGTTCATCCAACTGTTCTAATGTTGAAAACCAATAGGTGATTGCAGATATGAAGAATGGTTAATCAACGCGGCTGTGTTACGAAAATAGGTTATAAGGTGTTGTGCATAATAGATGGTTTTCCGAAGGACGATTCATCATTTCATTTTGTCCAAAGTAACTTATTTTCTAAGTCTTACAGATTAGATTAAAAGACATATTGTTCGGCTAAAGGACATTGCAATACACAGCAAAAATAACTGGTTACACGAAAACATCTTAAAGAATGTATAATTATGAAATTTATTTCGATATTCTGAAAGCTTTAAAGTTAGTTATACAGTGATGCGTAAAAATGAAATATTTTATGATGAATGACCCAAGAAAAGAGAGTAGCTGGATTCTGAAAATTATAAGTAGTTCATTATATCCTACATGGATTTCTAACGGTATTGGAAGGAGATCGTTTTGGAAGCCAAAGCCTACCCAGTGGATTTAGGGTTACTCATTATATAGTCTTTGTACTTACTTTGGTCTACTTCGATTGGCCATTCTCTAACCCAGCGAGTTTCACTCGCAGGGAAACTGTCAAAATTGAGCTTGTTCACTTCACGGGTAACAAAAATAGTTCCTCTTTCTGGTCTTGTCTGAATTGGGATTGCCTATTAGATTTCGAATGTTCCCTTCTCCACATTTCATAGAACTGGTTTTTGAGGTGAAATCATTAGATGAGATGATGAAAACCTTAGACAAGACAAGCGATTGTAATAGAGACAAGAAATAGAAGCGCCGATAAAGATTTTAATATAAATTCTCAGGTATTTCAAAGATATTTATATACTGTAATTTAATATATGTCTATATTTCCGAGATGAGGTGTTATGTACATTATTTACATTATTCCGACTACTGGCCTCATCTTTATCGCCATATTTATTACAACGTGTATGTGAGTTCAATACCCGGTTAAGGCAGTGGAGAACTTTCATAGGGAAAATTAACAGGAGATACGCGAAATAAATGTACAACGGCCGAAACGTTGTAATAAATATGGCCGCAAAGATGAGGACAATAGTTCGAATAATGTAAATAATACACTGTAATTTAAAACATGTATTAGTGCAAACCAGACCATATCACACTTCAAAATCGACTATAAAGTAGAAAAGTAGCTAGAAATTAAGAAAATCAAGTCGAGAAAACTAAGCCTTGAATCTGTATTCACAATATGATGGGGCATTAGATATGGCGTATGTTATAGGACCTTACCCATAATAACATAATGGACTATTCCATACGTAATAAATGCTGCGACTCAAGAGGAAGCAGGAAGTTCAGTCTGAAGTCTGGAGTGAAGTCCGTCAGGAGTCTGTCAGTCAGTCAGTGCGAGTCAGTCAGTCGAGTCAGAGGCAGTCCGAAACAGAATCGCGTTCAGACAATTACTACTAAACCTGACTGTTCGTACAAACACTTTCTACTTCTCAGTATATATTCCTGTTTGTAATATATCTGTGTTATTCAGCATCCGTGTTCGAGTTCTTTTTTATTGGTTCTACCTTGAACTTTCACCGTGGTACAAGGAACCGGACCATAACAGTGGCGACGAGAATTCGAACACATTCGATGGAAGAAAAAAAATTGTTCGCCACAGCATAACAGCGTACAATTTTCATTAAATAATTAAACATTTGTAATAATTATATATGAAGCTGCGTAAAACATTTCATGAGGCGTTTGCAAAGTTCCATATGTATATATATATATATATATATATATATATATATATATATATATATATCTTTCGAATAAGCATTCCATCTCACTTAAATTAATAATTTAAGTTAATGAATTATAGCTTATTTAAAGCTATGATAATATTTACCTTAATATGAGTCCAAATATCGCTTTCATCGTCTCGTGTTTATATCTCGACAAATGTTCATTGTGTTAGAGTTTTCATGACAGAGAAATAGGTAAGTGTCAAATAGGTATGAATCCCTTCATTGGGTTTTCACGTAATTACACAATAAAATAATTAAGAATAATTATTATTAATAACATCAATATTATTGGCATTACTATTAGTATTAGTATTAGTATTAGTAGTAGTAGTAGTAGTAGTAGTAGCGAAATAATATATCAGGTTCAACAACATTACTACTAGTGGTACTTCTTTTTTATGTACTCTGTCTATTCGATACACAGGCAATCGTGTCTCTTCACAATATTTCGATGTTTTTTGGATCTAAGCAAAATCTGAATCATTAAAATTCCTTAGTGCTCCCAATCTGTCATCCATTGGCCCGAACTCACTACTTATTATATTTTATGGGTGTTTAATTTTCTAAGCCTGGATTCCTATTCATGGGTTCCAAAAATGTCTACTGCATGTTATGGATTTTTGTACAAGTGTATTTCTAGCTTCCATTTTCTTTAGAACGTCCTCGTTGCTCACGTGTTCTGGCCCATGACGTCATCAGCATCTGCCTGCAGATAATGAGAATAACATAGGCAGTTATCGTTGTTTACATCTTCTTAACTATTAATTCTACTACTTCTATTACTAATACTACTGATAATGAAAATACTACTACTATTTAATGTCTTTTTTTTTCAAAACTGCCAAGAACAAAAATAATTTAATATTATCATTACAAAAATAAATACGTAAATAAAGTAGTAATAAATGTGCGCATTATTCATCGAGTGTACATTAACTTTTTTCAAATTATGCGAAGTACAATAATGGGGTAATTCATTAGTGGCGCGTTAAATGTCCTCCCTAACAACTGTCTGTGTATTTACATACAAATACATGTCGATATTGAGCGCAAAGGAAAGTCAAATTTAATTCATTTTTTTTTTAATAGTGAGAAATGGAAAATGTATGTCAATGACACACTTGTACAAATTCAGTAGGATCCTGATTTTTGCTTACATATCTATATAATAGTCAATGAATGTCTGTTTGTGAATTCGGACAATGTCCTTATCTACAACAAGTAATTTGATAACTACTGATTAGAAGTAACATTAATTACGTGTAGTGTTCATAGCACCTATAACCGTTAGTTATTTCAAGAACTTTTATAAGTCGATAGATATAAATTAATGACTGTTTTTTTATATTGAAAACACATGTGTGAATGAAGGTTTTCTGCCTAACATTAATAGACTTTTTTAATAGTTTATACATACACACACAGACACACAGACACACACACACACACACACACACACATATATATATATATATATAAATATAAAAGTGAGCATAGAAGTCAACATTTAGTGGCGACAGTCTGTTTCATGCTATATACAATCGTCAGGCCTGACGATTGCATATAGCATGAAACAGACAGTCGCCTCTAAGTGCAGACTTCTATGTTCACTTTTATATTTACACACGCTCTATCTCTGATATTGAGCACTTTATCCCATAAATATAGCACACTTTAAGACTATATTTCTTATATATATATATATATATATATATATATATATATATATATATATATATATATATATATATATATAGCAGACGTACCGTTGCTACTCTCTGTCTTTTCTACAAATAATTTTCAGGGTAACTGCTCGGATAAGCTACTTTCGCTGGATCCCAAACTGCATGAACTTAAGCGTGTTACTACGTTGGCATCTCAGTCCGAAACTTTTTCTCTGAAATGTAGCCGTTTCTTCTATTCCAACAGCTTCATGTCTTGGACTTCTCGTCTATGGAATTCCCTTCCTTTTACCTGTTTCCCTGAGAATGATAGTTTTCAAATATTCAAATGTAATGCCAATTGATATCTTCTGTGCATTGGAATAATTCCCCGACCTTCACTTTATCTTTTCCTCAATCACGTCTCTTTACCCCTTCCGTGCTACTGGCAGTACCGCCTTGCTTGGGATGGGATGAATGCTTAATATATATATATATATATATATATATATATATATATATATATATATATATGTATGTATGTATGTATGTATGTATGTATTGATGAGAGTTTGTGATTCTGAGTTTCACGTACTTGCAATTGTCAGACAAACTCTGACTATCGCAGGGGCGTGAAACCCAAGGTAATAAAAAATCTCATCGATACAACAAGTTAGCCCTATGACTGACATTGATCGCTTTCCAATAAGTACCACACATATATAATATATAAATTACATATACAGTAATTACACACACACACACACACACACACATACATATATATATATATATATATATATATATATATATATCATTGGGCCGCATATTTACAACTTGTAACGTTAACTTATGTAATAGGCTTCAATTGTCGTAATAGGCTTTGGAATTACCAAAGACTTAAGTTGTTAAAACTGAAAGAAAAAGTAAAACAAATCATAAGACGCTTAAATTTAATTCACATTTAATATCCATACCAGTTTCAGGAACACCATATATATATAAATATATATATATATATATATATATATATATATATATATATATATATATATATATATCAACATTTACAATTGTACAATGTACTAAGAAAGATAACAAGATTAAATAATGCCATTATTAATAATTAGCAGACAGATACGTTTATTCATCAGTGATTTCCGTTTTAAGAATCAATTGCGATTCTGAATGTATAATTCAATAAACCTTTCCTTAAACATATTCAAACAAAGAAAATGTGCCAAAGTTCAACAATGTTAATTGTTTTGACCAGGAGAAATATTCCCAATCAACACTAACGTATGAGGTTCATGACAGAAAGTTAATATTCAGCCCTTGTTGGGATCAACGGTTATTTAACCATTTAGTTCTTAAAACACGAGGGAAAATTAAATGTAGAATTATACGCAGAGCAACGTGTTCATAATATTTAGTAGCAAACTCCTCTGCGTTCGTAAGTAGGAATATGTTGCTCTTCAGGACCACGCAAACCTGCTTACAGTAGCAAAGAAAAAGGGAAAACTTTTTTTACTCGGCTGATCTTTTCGATCCCATATAGACATATATCTAGCTAACCTTCCACTTCTTCTTTTCCTGCCGTGCTGAACAAAATCTTGAAGAGCTGAATTAATAGGAGGTAACTGATAGTGAATCACCCGGAAGCACGTAGAACTAAAACACTCTACTTAGATGGACGAAATAAAGGGTTTAGTTCGAAATTCAGATCACCTGAATTAGGGCGGTGAGTCCAAAGGTTGAATATGGTAAGGAAGATGAGAACAACAGTCCAAACAATGTAAATAATATAAATAGTTATAATACTTAATCTTATATATATATATATATATATATATATAAATATGGATAGAAAACTGTTGTTCATCCTGCAAGTATGCCGTGATGACAATCGTTAAAAAGGAATAGAGCGCATAATCTGGCGTGATCAGTATTTCAACAAGGCGAATACGCTCACAACCTCGCTCACGGTGACTGGTGTCTTAATGCTAACAAAAACATCAACGACCTGCGAATGGTTCCGTCTACCCTATTTGCCTCACAGTTAAACTTTGATTAAGCCGTGGTGTGAATTCCAGGCACTTTCCAAAGATGATGCGTGCTGGGATCACATCACCAGACCGATAATATCAAACTCAATTCCGAGTCAAATGGGCAGAAAAAGTAAACTACACCCCAAGCGCACATATAATAAATGATAAAAAGTATATATATATATATATATATATATATATATATATATATATTATAATAATTCGTCGAACCTAGAAGTATCCTCAGCAGAATGCAGTAAGCACTATATATATAATGTAAATTGCAAGAAAAAAATTATTAAAGTAAAACGGAAATTATTTAAGAATCATACTAATTTACTTCATTGTTCCAAATCGGGTTGGAAGAGACACAACTCTCTCATACACCATGCTAATTCATCGTGTTTGTATATGCAAGTAATTACTGAAGAGATTATAATCTCAAATGAATAACTTTACCACCAGTAACAATCAGGTTCTCTCTTTAATTATTATCTGGCGAGATGAACTAGCAAGCAATCAATCTGTAAATGAATGCCACTGTTATGTGTGTAAGTTTAAATGCATGTGTTCATGAAAGTGCATGCAAAGCTACTGAACTTGGATATGATTACAATATTTTCTTTTTGTTTTGAACGACAGACGCAAATTAATTCTATTTGGCTAATATTTCCCTGCTACTCTTTTCCTAATTGATAATTATCTTTTTTTAGGTAAAGAATAGAGAGAACCGAAAAAAATCGATTGTCCTGATGAGTGCTTGCTAAATTTAACATGTGGCAAATACCAGCTGGTTTGCAAAGCGTGAATGAGTATAGAATGTGATCGACGTAGACGATGACCGAGATATGAAACAATTCAGCTTCCAGCAGTAAGTGATACGAATCACAACATCAACAGAAAATGAAAACACTCACAAAGTTGACAACAGCTACACTGTAAGACAAAATGGCGCTGCCAATGTCAAAAAATGTTGAAACGTTTCGCTCAAGTTACAAGTTGAATGGGAAGTTGTTATAGTTACTGTCATATCACATTTGGTTCATTCGCTTTTCCTGAAAGGAATAAGTCATGCATTATATGACTATAGGTAGTGGATTCTAATTATTACTCTTAATTTGCCTCCTTACAATTATAATCGATAAAGAAATGATTTTATATACTTTATATACTACTACTACTACTAATAATAATAATAATAATACAATAATTATAAAAATAATAATAATAATACTTCCAGAACATTAAACTCCTAAACAATAGTCAGAGCTCATTTTTAAATGCAGGCATGAAAACAAATACCTTCTAAGTTACCCCAGTCACATTACGCCAAAAGTGTAATGTACTAATATTAACCATGTAAATATAGAATACACACTCACACACACAAAAAATACATACATATATATATATATATATATATATATATATATATATATATATATACATGTGTGTGTGCGTGTATTTGTGTGTGTAATCAAATAATAAAAAGTAAAATTAAATGATAAATTTTAAATGGATAAATAAATAAGCAAACACACAATCCAAGTACAAACGTTATAAAGCAATAGAGCTAAACAGAATATTCTTCCACTTAACTTAAAAGACTAATGTCTTATTAACAGATCCAACAAAATCAGTAGTAACAGTGTTTATGAGGACATTTTGTATGTTGAGTCATAATCTATATTATATGGATGGATAAATTCATATGGAAATATTATAATATATACGTATTTAACTGTATTAATATGCAAATACCAGCAGACATATATACGCCCTCAAACAATTTGAGTTGATTTCTTATAAATGCATGAGGATACTGTGAATTTCTACTGAGCGATACACTAACATTTAAATTTATTAAAATTATTTACAAAATAAATTAATATATACAAATTAAAACTATACTATGGCATACGGTGAACAGTGAGGATGATATACATTTCAGGAGACTGTGGAGGCCACGATCTTTTGGACACAGCATAAAACTAAATCTTCTCTCTCTATAAAAACACTTTAAAATATCCTTATAGACGAAGTCACATACCTTTATTTCTGAACAAGTAACTTTTACATAAAATACAGCTACTTTGATCTTAATAACCGGGTTTCATTGTGATGATTTGATGACTAAACGAGATCGTCGCTGAGTAAGAGATTGAACGTCATGGCTATGTCTGACAGAATGACGTGTAGTTGGTTTGTGAGAAACAACTTTAGATTAATTTGATGCATTATTTCTGATTTATTTCTAAATGTTTATACAGTGGTTTCCGTCTCTCATTTCTACATATATGACCATGGAATGTGCTCTTTATAAGCTTTTTTTTCTTGGTGCACCTACTGAATTTAACCCTGCGACTAGATTGGCAACTAGGCCTAACCTTTTTACTGTTGACCCATTTAAAATCAAACCTCATTTCTACTCCAATAGTTTTGTTGCGGATGTGTGTGACGTGTGTTGAAGAGGAATAGAAGGTTTGAATTATCAGAAGGTTTAAAATTGTGTGTGTTCAATAATCTTCCATCCACAACAATTAATACAAGACAGAGAAATAATGATTCATAAACATCTTGTTTCAAAACGTAACAATTTAATTTATTAGTATTTGATATACATGCATGTGAAATGAAAAGGTAGGACAGAGTCGTGTCTGTTTGATTAGGTAATAGTTTTACCTAAGTTCATATTAAAAGGAAGTAATTATTAAACTGTAATAGAAGAATGAGTTCGTATTGAGTGTTTGGAATTGTATGAACAAGTTAGGTAGAGTTCAGAGATAATACTTGCATGAATTAAGTATTGTTCATTTAACGTTTGACTGGATCAGTCGAGACGGGAGTTCCTTTAGGGTCATATTTTGTCGGCGTGTTGAGGTGTACGAGTGACGTAGATAAGTTAGGCGCAAGTCAGGAAAAGCAGGAGCAGAAAGAGATGAAAAGAAAAGAAACTCAAGTGAGTTTACACGTGTTGGGTTTATATATCTGCATGTATCACGTGATAGGATCAGAATTGACTTGGCGCCTAAAATGACTCTGCACATGAGAGCGATCTGATTGGTTGAAACTGACCAATCAGGAAGTTGGATGTACTGTGATTGACTAATGGTTTCTCGTCGATATTTTGTATGAAAGTAGGATGTTACTTACCAGATAGGAAGAGTGCATTTCCTAAAAAGAGGTAAGGCTGGTTTGTTGTTGAAGATTCCACAGTTTCGTTTCTCGTAATTCAAACCCGTGGAATTATCTCCCTTTATCTTTAACTACAATCTTCAAAACTTAAAATGCAACGTCAATCTCGCTGTCTGTCTTCTTGAACACCATGAACGCTGTTTTCTTGAACACAAATCTATAATTTTGAAATATTCCATCTTTTTCTATATAAATAAATGCGAATATCAGTGTGTCACGCTTACTTATCTGTAGCCGAATATATCAGACCATTTTGGAATCAGGCTTACTCTATGAGCAAATAAAAAAAAATGCTGGGCAGGTTCCGGGCCCACACTTCTGAAAGTTTGGACTTTCAATTTTTCATTACTGCGATTAATTTGGCGATTTTTTCGACAACTTTTTATTTGGCCCGATAAGGCGGTTTTAAAGCTATTAATTATAACAAATCTGAATTTCCAAATCCACCAACGCATCTATTAGTCGGATACGTATTCTCATTTGGTTGGTATCAAGATCTGAGTTCTTTGATTTTTATCCTGTTGCTTTAAATTTGGACAAAAAACAATTTTCTCAGATGCCTGTTTTTTTTTTCATATTAATATTAGCATACATATTCCTTTCCGTATTTATTTTCGTTACATGAAATCTTAAGTGAAAAGACAATGATATAGAACTTTCAAAAAACCCAATCATAAACAAAACAATCGTAAAATATCAATCCAGAAACGATTTGCACTGAGAAGATGCGGAAAGTGTAGATTAAATTACGTGCTGAGTCTGCTGATAGGAAAGTTGGTTCACAAATCTACCATTCTTTTATGGATTGAATATTACTTTCCCATCTGATTTTGTGCTCGTTCTATATATTTAGAGGCCCTTGATAAAATCCAAAAGAATCTGCAATGTTATCGGTCCTGACTTGGCAACTAGGTTTCGATAGCTTTTCTATCTTGTAATGAGTTTTTTCCATAAATATTTTCATGGTAGTTGTTCTGATGAGATTTCCTGTTTGATACCTCAAGTTTATTTATGCATAATACTAGATTGGCAGCCAAGTATAATCTTTTTACAGATGAAATCGCTGGATGTAACGGAAATTTCTTGGTTAACAGTCTCTTTTCGTGCAATTTTATGGTTTTCCCTTTCGGCCAGTTGCATTCCATTCTAACTTGATATTAAAAAATTGAAATGTCAATCGTTAACTTCTGTCCTCTTAATTCCTTTCTTTTATTGTTTTGTTTATTTTTGTTATATTCTTTCACACTCAGTGATTTCTTAAGTCTTAGTGACATTATTGCCTTGCTTGGGGTGAAATGAGTAAAGAAAAACAAATGTAATATTATTAGATGCAAAATTATTTTTGCATCATTGTCTCTTTATATTTGTGTAGCTATAAGTCAATAATGAGGCCACAGAAAGTAGATAATGCAAGTAATCATGGTTTAAAAAATGAATGAACATCCATATATAACTATTTTCCCTAATATTACATTGTTTGCTGAAGGTGACAAAAATAATGATAATCAAATCATATATGATAATCATATATAATATGAAAAATAGTAATAAACATATCATATATGATAATCATATATAATAAGAAAAACAATAATAATCATATCATATATGATAATCATATATAATAAGAAAAATAATAATAATCATATCATATATGATAATCATATATAATAAGAAAAACAATGATAATCATATCATATATGATAATCATATATAATAAAAAACAATGATAATCATATCATATATGATAATCATATATAATAAGAAAAATATTGATAATCATGTCATATATGATAATCATATATAATAACGAAAAATGATAATTATATCATATATGATAATCATATATAACAAACATAATGATAATAATATCATATATGATAATCATATATAACGAAAATAATGATAATCATATATAGGATAATCATATATAATAACAAAACAATGATAGCCATATCATAAATGATAATCATATATATATAATAATAATAATAATAATAATAATAATAATAAAGATAATCATATATGATAATCATATATAATAAGAAAACAATGATAATCATATCATATATGAATATCATATATAATAACGAAAATAATGATAATTAAATCATATATGATAATCATATATAACAATAAAAATAATGATAATCCTATGATATATGATAGTCATATATAATAATAAAAATAATGATGACCATAACAAATATAATAATCATATATAATGAAGATCATGCAGCGTACCATATATAACAGAAGAGGAAATCACACTGGCATACAGAAGGCTACGAATTTATTAACGCCGTAAATTGTTCACGCAAACATAAAAAAAACGCTCAATGCAAATGTGAGGTACAGATTGAAAAATAAAAATAAGTCAGTCAAAGAGTAAATGAAAAGGAGTAAAAAACCTGAATCCACAACTCGGAAAACACATCAACTTTTTTCACTCATGAAGAACAAAGCATCTGTCGTCGTCCACTGTAGCATTCTTTTAGAAGGGCGAAGGTAGGCTATGATTGATCGAGATTGCTTGAGAGGTGTAAAAATTTACCATATTTCAAGGCCTAGTAAAGTCAACCCTATCTTGGCGTTAATTTTCTTTTTTTGACAGGCATCACAGGAAACACGAACTCTTTTCCAAGGTAAGACTTTATTCTCCTTCTTCTCCACACATGTGTGCAGAATATATTAAAATATACTTCAAAGGTATGAGCACGTAATAAGATCTGGAATTTGTGCTTTGTAAAGAAGAAAGAGCCTAATACCATGGTTAAATTCTCTTAAATAATTACGATCAGAAAAAAGGACTCCTAAAAATACCAATGTCAGAATATGATAGATGTGGTTCAAATATATAAAAAAAATAATCGGTTAAAATCTAAATAAAACATAGTTAATATCTGCTTCATTTGGCTGATTATTAATCATACACATGATATCACTTGCTATCAATAAATGTTCATATTAAAAGAATTATAATAACATGGGTTGCTAACACTATTTACATTATTCGGACTATTGTCCTCATCTTTGTCACCATATTTATTACAACGTTTTGGCCGTTGTACGCTTCGGCATTCTTAAGGTGGTTGGAATGTCGAACTGAAACCTTTATTTCGCTCACTGGGGTAGACTGTTCTAGTTCCACGTGCCATTTGTAATGGATATCAGTTATCAGTTATTTCCTCTTAATTCCTCTCTGAAAGTTCTCCACTGCCTTAACCGAGTATTGAACTCACACTCTTTTGTATTATAAACGTAATGTTTTCAGCAACCACTTTATACCGGTGCTGAAGACATTAGGCTTATAATACCAAGCAATTCATACACAGATGTTCTCAAGGACACAGTGGATAAAGTTGTTAGTTAGATCCAGTGACAGAAGCCAAAGTGTGTGAATTCAATATCCAGTTAAGTCAGTGGATATCTTTCAGAATTAGCAGGAGATAACGGATAACTGACATCCATTAAACATGGCAAGAGGAAGTGGAACAGTCTACTCGAGTGAGGGAAATAAATGGCTCGAAATAAATATGGCGACAAAAAAGAAGTACAATAGATTAAATTATATACATAATACCTCATCTCAGAAATATAAACAGATACTACAGGTTACTATATAGTAATTTCAGCAGTTCTCAAAGCCTATGATAAGACATTCTATATTCTGCTTAAAATTTACAACATGTATGTACTATCACTTACATCAGCATAAACTGCGAACACTATTCTGCTATACTTTATTCTATGACTGTTGTATATGCTGAAGCATTACGACAAGAAATGCAGGACGTCTAACTTAACGGGTTCCCTCATCCAAGATTAGGAAGCCTTTTGACCACGCTGCTCATGATAAGATATTGAATCATAGTATTGTGAAATTGAATAAACCAAATTCTGTTATTGCGACAATGTAAAAGATATTATTTTTCGAAATATTCCACAAAATTTACTATTGCAGGTGTACTCTATGTGTGCACCAACCTAAAAATTCTTTATTCTTTTCAATTTTCCATTTTTAAGTTATCATAGTAAAAAAAAATGTGATACGTTCTAATCGTTTATTTAGTAGTTTGTTCGGTCTGGGGAGGTAATTATAGGTATTTTTCCTCCAAGCAGAGTTCGCAGTATTTAGAGTGAGTGTTGGAGTCTATTCCAACATTTATTTTGATGGGAGTGGTTTGGTAATTTGTTTTTATTTACATTATTTTATTTTATTTTTTTTTGGTTTCATTTATTTTATATATTTTTGGTTATTTATTTTTATTTTATTTATTTGTATTTGCACTTTTCAGTTTTCCATTTTTAAAGTAAGATAAAAAATTGTTTTCGTATCTGCATTTTGAGATAAGTTCTCACCGTTTATTTCGTAGATTTTCTGGTAAGGTAATTATAGCTATTTTTCCTCCAACCAGAGTTTGCAGTTCTTGGATTGATTTTTGTATGCTGATGTCCCTTGCCTTATTTTCCATGATACTTTTGATGTGATGTGAATTTTCTTTTTAATTTCCCAGATATACTTCGAAAGCCTTTTGCCGTATTCGTATTTACTATTTGTGAAAGATGTTTCTATGCATATTTCCTTCATTTCTACGGTCTTTTGTTTTCCTTCTTACTTCCCGGACCAAAACAAACTACGAAATAAACAGTCAGAACTCACCACAAAATGCAGATACGAAAACAATTTTTTTAATAAATTACTTAAAATTCGCAAACTGAAAGAATAAATAAAAATAAATAAAATTAAAGTAAATAAGCAAAAACAAGTAAAAAAAATTAATCTAAATAAATAATTTAAATAATCAACTAATTAACAAACCACTCCCGCCAAAATAAACGTCAGACTAGACTACAAGACTCAATCCAAAACCTTCAAACTCTGTTTGGAGGGAGAAATAACTATAAGTACAATCCTGGATCAAACAAACTACTAAATAAACAATCAGAACTCATCTCAAATTTTTACTTCGTAAGTTAAAAATCGAAAACTGAAAAAAAAATAAATAAAAGAAAAAAGTAAATTAAATCAGTCCGAATAAATAAATAAACAAATCTCCCACTCACCAAACTAAACATCAGAATACACTACCCAAAATGCACCACTGACCCGTATGTATAAATATTCGCGAAAAACAACGCATGTGGCCTGATGAATGTGTTTAGGATGAAACAGTCTATTGCCTCTGAGTTTAGACTTCAATGTTCATTTTATATTTACAGACGCTCTATCTCTGATGTTGAGCATTTTATCCACTAAATGTAGAGGATAAATCTGACGTGTTGACTTCAATGTTAACTTATTATATATATATATATATATATATATATATATATATATATATATTATATATATATATATATATATATATATATATATATATAAATATATATATATATATATATATATATATAAATTATATATATATAAATTATCAGAAGATATATATATATATATATATATATATATATATATATATTCTGATAATTTATCCACAATTCCGAACACCTTATATTTTAATGGGAAAATATACTAAAGTTTAAAGCAAACACTGAAAAAAAAAACATTAATGAAATAATAATGAAATATTAATGAAATAATGATGACTGCGATTTTAATATCTTCGGAAGAATCTGAATAAAAACGCGAATGAAAAATCGAAAGAAAATAAATAAAGACGATTATATTTAAGCCTTAAATAATGGTAGCAAAAATGTAGGCTGGTGGAAATATGGTACCAATTATCATTTCTAAAAAAAGACGCAATGAATCATGGGATTCCTGATCATATTGCTGATGACTACGGGCACACCATTAATTATACAATAAAAATCTATTTTTAAAAATGACAATAGAATTCAGAATAAATTTAAGGAAATTGAAAAGAAAAAAAGATTATTATGGAGGCGAACTTAATATTTAGAGAAAGAAATGCGTCCATTTAAGAATAAGACACATTCAAGGTCTCAGAAATTATGAGAAATATTATATAATTCATTTCGTTGTATTTACTGGATATTATTATGTGTATCTACTCGATATATATATATATATATATATATATATATATATATATATATATATATATATATGTGTGTGTGTGTGTGTGTGTGTGTGTGTGTGTGTGTGCTTATTGTGTGCAAATGTGTGTCTAGGTGCGCCTGTGTATTTATGTATGCTTACATATAAGGATGTGTGTATGTGTTTATGTGTCTGTGTGCGTCTCTGTTTGCGTATGTGGGTGCGGTTCTCGCTTTATAAAGATGTGTCTGCAGTTAAACAAATATTTGCGAGTCCGTCGTTTAATTCACTCTAGTTCACTTGAAAACAAGGAATATATGCAGCTTCTTGAGTGGTTTAAATAGCAGTGCAAATGGAGCTAAATTGCCTTGGGTTTTATCCAGGATAGGATAATTTTTTTTCTGGATTTAATCTTGAGGAGGACTGTTTGGAGACAACGTTTGGAACAACTGTCGAATGCGCATTCATTGAGCGCGCAAGCTTTGGAACTGAACCCTGTATCAATGAATAAATGACGTCGGATATGATCTGTAACTGATTATTAGAACACGTGTTATTCGCTGTCTGGCAGGGCTGATAGCCATCATGATGCCATGTCGGAAAACAAACAGCACTCAACTGGAGGTAATGTGATGGGATGGAAATGTTATCTTGGGAAGCACTTCCCCTAATTTTTCACGTAGAAATAATAAATCAACATAATTTCAGACGAGTTTTATTCCTTCATGGCTCGCCTTACATACGATGATCGTAACACAATGAGCAGATATGCATTGTGGGAATTATAGTGAGAGAGTTTCAAGTAGAAATCTTCATTGTGTTCGGTTTTCACAGATTTTCCAAGATTTCATTCCCACTGAAAAATTACACGATAGACCAATAAGTTTAATCTGCTTAACCTCCGATATTTAAATTGCAACAGGTAAATGAAAGGCTGTTGGTGTGTTGAAATAACATCGTTTAGGAAAACTTTCGTGGTCTCCGTTGATCGGTACAGAACTGTTTTGTTGGAACGGAAATGTTTAACGTGTAATAGCAAAATTCGATGGAGGATTGGAATAACAAATGACTCCTTCCAAAAATAAACATCACATGAAGAAATAGGAAAATTCGTTAAAAATAAAGAAACCGTGAAATATTGCTCAATATAAATTCACATACATTGCTGTAAATGTTGAACAGATAATTTAGAGATGAAGAAGAAACAGATAACAGAAATGCTGAGAATCCCAGTCGCATGATGAGGAAAAGGGGATTGGAGAATTTGATACTCACACAGCATATTAAAGGTAAGACTTATAGACGAAGAAGGAAATAACATCACAAACGGGCTTCTCGGAATGAATGGCAAAACAGGACATGAGAAGGATGGTAAAAACAAAGATTGTTAAGAGCTACAAAGGAATAGACGTTGTGGATAAATTTGAATGCACAGGTCCTGAAGGGTGACAGCAATTCGAATAAGAATTGATCACGTAGTGGTACACCTATTATATATCTCGGGTTGTTGAGTATATTATTTTATTGGTCCTTATTATATAGGAATAAAGCGTCACTGCAAACACTTAAATTTGAACATAGATCCCCAGTGAGCAAACACAGGCAATCCCATTATTGAATTAAGTAGACCACGTGACCATAGAGGAAACGCATATGTAGGAATTAGCTTCGCGTCTAAATGATTTCCAATTCTAGTCTTTCCTCTATACTATAAAAATCGCTAATTCTAGTCTATCCTCTATATTATACGGACCGTGATTCTCTACTCTATACACTATATTTCTCTATTCGGAACACTATACGGATTGCTATTCGAGCGAGTATTATCGAGCAAGTAGTATTAGTGCGAATGATAGACGAAGGCTTCTGAAACTAGTATTGTTAAGAAACTAGTATGCTATAGGTATATCGCCGATTACTAGTGTCTCTTACAAAGAACATTACGAAAGTGATAACGTGTATTCGTTGACATTACAAATGTGTCAAATGAGCGTTCGTTGACATCACAAAAGTCCTTACGTTTTATGTTTTTTTCTTTTCAGCAATTCAAATTTAATAAAATTCCGTTTCGAAACATTTTTGAAAATTCAAAATGAGAAGTGGAGAAACCTAAATAAACATAAATAAAAAATCATAAAGTTTGAAAATTATGAAATAAATAAATAAATATGAAAGATACAATAAAAGAACAAAAACCTCATATAGCCTTCTGTAATTCTTTTCAATAACAAAGAAAAGTACATTTTAAAGAGAAAATATTACCGATTCGTTTCTCACAGGGTGCTTTACAAATGTAGACTTGTACCGTTCTTCTATAGTGTATATATATATATATATATATATATATATATATATATATATATATATATATATAATTGATCCTCTGTCTGTCTGTATGTATGTATTCTGAAACTACATTACACTACATACTTGGATAAGTATATTTCATTTTGATCAAACCCCGGCGGTCACAACCGACAACTGAATTTTTCCCCCTTTGTTTATATTAAATTAAAATTTGAACAAGTGAATGAATCCTATCCATAATATAGAAGGAGAAAGCCAGATGATGAACGTCACATCGGCAAAATGATTTTGATCAAAGGAGGAAGAAGGAGGACACCAACTACAATTGATTGTTTCCCTTTGATTTAAATTAAATTTAAATTTGAACAAGGAAATGAGTCCTATGCTACTTAGATACTCATATGTCATTTGGAACAGAGTGGATGCCCGAGGACACAACCACCCTAGTGAAAATGACTCCAACCCAAAATATAGAACGAGAAATCCAGGAGATGTAGGTCACATCGACAAGATCATAATGAGACAATATGGCCGTCAAGTTGAGCAAGAAATAACTAATTAGTGGCTAGTGTCTTACAAAAACAAATTAAGCGAAAATTTAAGCTGTCATATCAATGTTAAAATCTGCTCAGCAATTCAGCCAATCTAATATGCATCAAATACATATCAACGGGATCAGACAAACTGTTTTTGCATAAACTCCCTATTATTTTTTTCTTTTTAAATTTAAATTTGAACAAGGGAATGATTCCTATAAAAAATGTACAAGGAGAAATCCAGAAGATGGAGGTCACTTAAGGAAGATCATTGAATAATATTTAAATGTATCTTTTTTCTCCGAAAATTTTAACAATGATTTAAAATCCAACATCACTTTCTTTGAACAAAAATGTGTGGCACGTAGCAAGGCGCGGGTAATTCGGCTTATATAGATAAAATTATATAGTGGTGTGTAGCAGTTTAGTTCTTTTGAGTGAAATGAGATCAAATCTTAGAAATTCCATTGAAGAAGACTAAGTTTATTAATATCAATTAAAAAGGCCCATATACAGTAATTTGTAGAGATATGTAACGCATACAGCGTGATAACTGTAGAATTTTTTAATTCTATTCCTGTTTTTTTACCGTAATATGCTAAGGTTAAGCGGAGCCCTATGAGTGAAATACTTTAGTAGAAACTGCTCAAGATTTGTGCTTGCACGAAGTTCAATGGTCTCGAAATCTAGGATTTGAGCGTACATGATTTTTTCTACTACTGATCATGCCACGTTATATGATATCTCACAGAAACTGTAACCGAAGGCCTACGAAGTATTGTTGGCGTATATATTATGAGTTGCTGAAGAAAAGCAAATGTGCCTCAGCAGGTGTCTGTATCCGGCTTTAGATAGTCACGATACCAGACGGGAAATCTTTGGAAATAAACAGCCAGCTATTATTAATAGATATAATTTTAGTTTAATCTATTTTGTTTTAATAGTTATCAAGCTATTCTCCCATATAATACAATTTCAGTATTGATAAAATATGCTACTAAAACTTTTAATCGTTTCACCCCAGGCAAGGCAATAAATTCACTAAGACACAAGAGGTTAATGGGTGTGAAAGAATAAAAAAAATCATGTTTAAGGTGTGAGAACACTAAAAGAAGTAGTATCAAGAATACAGAAAATAACGATTGATATTACATCTAGACTTTGGAGGATCAACTTTGGTTGGAAAACAAGAAGTCTGAAGACAGTTCCACAGGCAAAAAATGAGAGCAAATAACTTACAGCTACATTCAGCCAATTACAATTGCAAAATGGTAAGAGCTAGTTGCCAATCTAGTACTGAGCTTAAATCCATAAAGTCTAAAGAGGAAAATCCATTAGAACAATAACCATGAAAGTATATATGGAAAAAGCATAGGGAAGCTACATAATGTTGCGGGAAATTGGCTGAAGACGGGATGCCAAGTCAATGCCAATAACATTACAGATTACCTTTGGGTTTTTATCAATAATCTTTAAATATGTAGTAGGAATATCAAAACATATGTTACAGCAATAATTTAAGCCTGGATGAATCGTAGATATAAATATTCTGGCCAGAAATTTTGTCTAGCAGGACACAATGAACCAACATTCCTAGCAGCATATCTCATCATAATTCGACCGTAATCGCGATCATGGAGCCAATGCGAACGATCCATTTTTAGCTGTAGAATATGTGCCACACAAGGGCTACATACAGTTTTAAATTCAGAGCGGCATTCTCCGAGGCCGGTTGCGACCCAAGTCAAACTCTATGTGAACCAGTCTGTCCTGGCATTTTACCAATAGCTTTGGGCAGAAGAAGAGTATTCATGCATTTCCCAAGGAACATAAATTAATGCAATGGAACCGACTGGAATTCGAATTATCTCCCCTATTCCTCAATCCGACCCACTATTCCTTACCCCACCGTGCCTTACCCTACCCTCATATCTACCAATTAATTAAACATATTTTCACTTCGTGCTAACATCCAACGTTAACCAGGAAAAGCCACAATAATTCACTCACTGGGAGGTTAGGATCAGCCATACCGAAGGAAGGCAGAAAACGTTATCGGAGGATAGCATGCTATCTTTTTTTCTATAAGAAATTAGCTATGTAGGTTAATTAGGTGATTTATATCCCTGAGAATAGACGTATGCGATGTGCTCTATTTGGTGAACTGCAGTCAGGATAAAGAGTTGGTATCTATAATAAGCGACAACGGTCCCGTTGTCGCTTATTATAGATACCAACTCTTTAGATCTACTTTAACTCTTAAGATCTACTTGAAGACCTATAATATGTACACTCGGTAAGTATAAATGGTGGTTGGTTATCGGCATACTAGGTGACATGTCTGCAGGAATGTTGCTCAAGTCTTAGGGGCAGACTTGGTTCAATGACTGGATGATTTGTTTCTTTTTTACGACTTATTAACGTTTGAAGTTTATTTAAAACCTGAAAATATTTTTACATTGTATAAATGTTTTGTGGGGATCATACTTATTTACTATGTACTTATGTACTTATGTACTTACTACAGCGAAAAGTTGTGGATTCAAGACTTTCCATAAAATGTTTGTAAGTAAGTGTTTATAACTAACCCGACTGGAATGGGAAATCGACTCTCCTGTTTTCAATTCCGAGCCATTATCCATTACACTACTTGTAGATACAAGCATACATCACCCGTTATTCCCAAGCGGTCACCAATCTAGGTACTGACCCGGCTTTCAGTAATGGTTCGGGAACTGTGATTTCCACGTTGTGTGGCCGTAAGCCGCTTTGTCTAGTGGATAGTGAAACACCACTGATGATATCACACGCAAATCCATTTATCTGTTATCATAAGAGATTTGTTTTTCTGTTGCCCTATTTACGAACAAATGTGTCATTTGTCCAATAAGTCACCTGAGGACCCATCAGCCTGTAGGGGAAACGAGCAACTTTCCTGAAATAACGATCTACGACAACAACGATTATTTGAGTGATTTTGATTATTAATGATTATATTTATGACTATGCCATATTAAGATGTCTCTATTATTTATTGATACACAAAAGAAGCAATGAAGACACAAATGAAGAAAGAAAGAACGAGAAACTGTTTTCAGAAACAGAGTAGCGTTGTCCTTGATTTAAACACGGATTCTACCTTCTCTTTGAAGATACGCCTTGTTGCCCTGCGAGCTGCACCATTACTGCTTGTTTGAAGCAGTAAAGAGTGCAACATACCGGGGAGTAATAGCTCTCAAGTTGCAGTTCAGTCGTGGAATAAGAGAAGTATCATACCCAAGAATCGTTGCTGTGGCTGCTGCAAATTCCTCGCCTGTTCAAAAATAGATCGCCCACGCCACGCGTTCCTCGAAACATCGTAATTTTCTCACGGTTCTGAGGTTGTATTTTAAATAGAATGGCTTCGCAAGAGAGCTGCTATTTTTTTTTGTACCCACGACAAGTTATGTTGTAAATCGCTTACATTTAAAACGAAGAGTAATTGTGAGACGATATTCATCATTTGTGGCAAAAGAAAGGCAAGAAGACTGCCAGGAAATTATATATATATATATATATATATATATATATATATATATATATATATATATATATAATGTGGATAAATCGCCAAGAGGGCTGTGACGTACCCTAAAACTAATAACGAAAAGGACAGTTAACGTTAATGTATAAATAGAAGAGAAATGCGAATAAAAATATTTAAAAAAAAAACATGAAAGCGAAATTTGTTGTTCAACGGAGAACGTCGAAATAAGAATAAACTGAATGACTCGAATGAAAGAAGAAAGAAAAGAAAAGAAAAGAAAGAAGGAATGAGTGGAAAAAAGGGAAGAGAACAAAAGAGAGAAAGTAATAAATGAAATAAATTTTGTTCAGTAACATTTAAATCACATTCAATTATTTTAAAAACTTTTAAAATATTCTTTTCATTCCTAACTTTTGTCAATTGTTCCAGATGTTTTTTTTTAATTGCTCAATGTTATTGCGCTTCCAACCAGCGTGTTAACATCATTAATTAACTTTTTACTGCATAATTACAATTTCATAAACAATATCAATATTTATATATCTGAAATTAAAAATAGATAATGATTAACATATTATTGCTGAATATATTCCCAATATATTAAACAACACTTAGTAGTACACACACACACACACACACACACACATACACATATATATATATATATATATATATATATATATATATATATATATATATATATATATATATATATATATATAAAAAGGTAAGAAATGCGTTGGTATATGATGCAAGTGGATCCCAGTAACATAAAGCTTTACAGTTAACTTCTAGTTTTTACACAAACTAAAGAAAGACGACCTATATTTTTTGTCTTCGAAATAAACTATTTTCGATATGAGTTGATATAGGATTATATTTTTCATTTAATTAATAATAATAATAATAATAATAATAATAATATATATATATATATATATATATATATATATATATATATATATATATATATATACTTTTATACAAGATCAGATCGTAATTGGAGGCCATCTACATTAAAACGAAGCAATGCACACTCATCAAAATTATAATTCAAACTAATCGCAACACATTACATTGCAGCCAGTCATTGTTTCTATTACAATACAACAATACTATTACAATACTATGATCTATCGCGTGGTATGACGTCAAAGAACTGAATCTTGAACTGTTATCGTCTCATAGCAATCTTCCATGTAAAAAAAATAAAATATAATCTTTAACAATGGATATCTTTATTTCACATCTGTATATCCATTCTGAGAATGACTTATGTGAGCCGAAAGCTTAGGATGAACTTAATAAAACAATATCCAAATGTTGAACAATTATTTCCTTATTTTCACTGGAAATTAGAGCAAACATTAGAACGGCTCATGATCAGATATAATAGATATTCATTGTCTCTTATATTTAATAATATATGTTTATATATATATATATGTGTGTGTGCGTGTGTGTTTGTGTGTGTGTGTGTGCGCGCGTGTGTGTGTTTGTGAATAGGTATCTGTGCTTGTTTGTGTGTTTCTGTGTAGAGAGAGAATGAGAGAGTGAAGGAGAGAGACGTAGATAGTGAGAGAGTGGGAGAGAGAGAGGCGCTGTTTGAGTATTATACATATACTTCCATTCAGATCAAGCGCGTGTAGAATCTCACTGTAATCATTATTATCCCAGAAGATTTCAGTCTATTTATTAGAAACTCTCAAGGGTTAGGCTGTTATTATATTTTATTTTCTTGCCCTTATATTTTAAGCTGACTTTTGTAGAAGCAGCCGCAGTTCTAATCTGTGTTGTATTTTAAAAGTAATTACACATTTTCTTCGGTTCGACATGTGGAATCTATGTTTTATGATCATCGCATGGCAAAGTCGTCTTGTTTATAATTTTTGTGCATCTGGTTGCAATAAAATATATTAATGTGTTGGTGTACTGTTTAATTTCTCTAGGAATAATTAAATTCCTTCTCGGTAATATAGCTTCTATTCATTTCGAGAAATTTTTATTATGTGTTTGAGATCGCTGAAAATATGTTTCGATAAATATTTAGTCATAACTTTTTTTTTTAATTGTTTCAATTCATGCAAGTCAATAAAACCAGTAAGTAAAAAGGGTTACTGAGAATATGAAAAAAAGAGAAACATCATTAAGGATGGGGAACAATAAATGAGGATGAACCAAGAAGACAGTGTATAACGAGAGACATTTGGAAGATCAAAGTTGGCTGGAATGCAAAGAACCGGAAGAGTGAGAAATGAGTGAGAAATCCGTGAGAAGAAAAATTTCACATAGCACGTTTTATTCTACTCAATTCGACTGTAAACAGATTAGACCTTGTTGTCAATCTAGTACTGCGATTAAATTCATAGCCTTGGTACCATAGCGGATAATTCAACAGAACAATTAATATGAATGCATTTATTCAAAAAAAGCACAGCAACGCTACATTACGGCGGTGGTAAACTGACTGATGCCATGTTAGGACCTATAACATTGCAGACATATTTTGGATTTTATCAAAACTCTCGAAATATATAGCAGTAAAACCAAACCGTATATGTCAGCAATATTCCATTTCATATATATATATATATATATATATATATATATATATATATATATATATATATATATATATATATATATATATATACGTAACTAATAACGGATACATCAAAATACAGACATAATGGACACGCAGACATCCTTTGTCTAGTTGAAGTGGATTCATCTGTAACCTTGGAAACGTGAAGTTTGATTTAGCTGTGTCTTTAAAACCCAGTAATTTTAAAAGTTAGTCCAAAATTAGCTTCAGGATTAAATGGAACTAATGTCTTTAATTTAGTTACAAAATTAAATTCGTAGCTTTTAGCTTCCATTTTGGAACATAGAACTGTAAAAAAAACATATTTTAAATAAATCAATTTATAATACATATATATATATATATATATATATATATATATATATATATATATATATATATATATATATATATGTATGTATGTATGTATGCATTTATATATATAATAAATTAATGAAGTGTTTGGTAATCCGTATGGATAATTCCGAAGAGAAAGTAATCTTGAGAGCACAATGGTAACAACAAAGCAAATATTAATTAATTAAATTGAAAAAAAAAGACAAATTTAAGGTTCCATGACTATAATTTTCTTCCCCAGAAAATATATTTTCATGGCTCATCACATTACATCTCTAGTTACAAACGCTTTGGTTTACAAATTTACATATTTTTATTTTGAATGATAGTTTTAGATTTATGTGAGGTGACAGAGGGTGTGGGAACGGAGAAAACTATAGAATGTTCTAAGTTAGAAATAGAAGGTATGGATAGTGTTATGTTTAAATCCATCTTTATTAAGTTACGTAGGTTCAAGTGTACTCAGTCAAGAGTCCAGACAATTTGGCCCCTAAAATAAGTCTTTTGACAGGAAAAGGAAAGAAGACAAATTTTAAATCAGGGCAGAGGGAAAAAGATGAAGAAGAAAGAAAAAAGAGAGAGTGAAACAGGGGAGAGGGAGAAGAAAGAAAGAGTGAAATATCATATGTAAGCATATCGCGGTGACATTTGTAAAACACACATTATATAATTTATAGTTAACACATAAAATATTAAAGATTGCAAACACTGTAGGTATAAAATAAATTAAAATTTATTAATAATATTTATATATATATATATATATATATATATATATATATATATATAAGAACATCAGATACATGAAGAGAATTTCTTTGGTGATGGTTCACAAAATCCAATGTCCAAAAGCCGCTCAAAATATTGGGTTAACGAAGATTGTTGTGACAGACAAGTAGGGAGATGTGCATATTATCTGGACGTGTCGGATAGATATAGGTTGATGTTGGACGTAAAAATATTGTAGTATTCATATAAGGATCCTCTCGGGAGTAAGTTCCACAGGTAACAACCCTAAGGGAATAGGTTACCGAGAGGAAGTTTCTCCTCATCAAAGGAACACGAAGAAAATCAGATGATTTTTCACCCCATTTACATGACTTCGCAATTTTAACTCGAAAGTTTGAGCTGGTGGAACTAAGGAATGTTCCCCGCCCGAACATCTGCCATAGTAATAGCAATAGAGTAGGGTGTGCTTAGCAATGTTTCGTCTTTTGATAAATGTTGCATGATTGAGAACAATTATTCAACCACCCGGAAGCGTATTCGCTTTTGAAATGTGTTGACGCCGGAGTGAATGAGATATGTCAGCATACTAGATTCTTGTTCTGATATGAACCATGTAAAAATTAAACATGGCAATAAGATCTTAGGTAATTTCTTCAATTATAAAAGAAACTACTTATTCGTCAAGCATCTTTTATGTGATGGCAGAATATACAGGTTTCATTTAATGTAGGGTGTGAGCTTTAAAATAAGTAGACTTTTAGAGTAGCCTCTTTGAGTGCATGAACACACATCAAGATGGAGTATTTTTTGGGTCTGTCCAGTGATGATAAAATGCGTTTAGTTTTGATTTTTATATAATTAATGATGACATCAAGTCTTTCAACGTTTGAAGTGTGAGTGTTATTATCATAGGAGAGATCAGACGCCGAAGTCATTCAGATATTTGACACCGTGATAACAACTTTATATATGTTTGCTAAGAATCAGAGAATGGTCATAGGTAGATCGTTAATATAAAAGAAAGTGGGTATGACTGAGGAGAGAGCCTTACAAGACGCCAGGACTTATCGCACGTACAACGCTGGGCTGCCATTAACGACGTAATTCATAAACTTATCAAACGATAAAGATTTGATTACTAAGAAGCTGGCGAGTTATTGCATCAATACCAATATTCCACACTTTTACAAATGTCTTCAAGATATCTAAGTCGTTCACTTGCAACTGTATCATCGATCTTTTCACTGTTTACGTTATAACAGTTAAGATCTAAGTAGTGGACTTAGAAGAGCGAAAACAACGACCTGAAAATGGCCGGAAACACGACCGAAACGTTGCGAGAAATATGCCAACAAAGCTGAGGATGATAGTCTGAACAACGTAAATAGCATATATATATATATATATATATATATATATATATATATATATATATATATATATATATATATTAAATAAAATAACCAACTACGAGACATACTGTAAAAAAGTACTCAGTGACATATTAACCGACACATCCTTAATATTTATAAATAACTTACCCGGGAACTTTACAAATGAGTATAGAATGCACATTTTCCCAAACAACAGTTGCCCACCCGATGATTGCATGAAATCTCTTGAAATTATACCTATTTATTATTCTTTTCATATATATATATATATATATTCCAGTCGAATCCATTACATTCACTTACGTGCTAATACCCTTTAGAAAGGTATGACTCCTCTTCTTCTCCCTCAAGCTATGGGTAAAATAGCAGGACAAACTGTTTTCTATAGCCTTGGTTGGCAACTGATCTAGGAGAAGGACAACTCTGAATACAAAACCTGCGGGGGGTCGTTTGGGCACCTTGTGGCATTCGGTGCACCAGGTCTCTGTATTCGTCCCTTCAAAAAGTGTGGATGGTCCTGCACGAGGCCTTCACCACTATAATCAAATCTCATGTGCCGGTGTCGGTTTCCTGGAAACTAATCTGCTTGACCCTCATGCGTCGAATTCGACGGAGGAGTCGACCATATATATATATATATATATATATATATATATATATATATATATATATATATATATAATAAAAGCAATGTAGAGGTTGTGACACTAAATGAAGCTGACCAATTTTAATACACATATTTGGCAACCATCCAACCACCGTAAGTAAACAATCTGAAAACTATGTCTATGCTTTAACTCTAAAGAAAAAGCAAACTTGCAATCCATGCATTCCTCCTTCCCTTACTTTTCATAATCCTCCAGCAACCCATACATACATTACGCTAAAGATGTTGTGGCAAGTAGTCTTTTGGCCAGAAACAAACTCAACGCTGAGCCGATTCCTATCGCTAAAATGTACATATATATGGACACATACTCATATATTGGTGATGATATATATATATATATATATATATATATATATATATATATATATATATATATATATATATATATATATATATATATATATATGTGTGTGTGTGTGTGTGTGTGTTTTATTGATTGTATCCATATATTGAAAGAATGTATATTTATAAATATACGGGTTTGTATAAATACAATGGGTATTTGATAGTTTGTTCTTGTTGGGTTTAGCATTATACTTTAGAAAATTTATACGTTAGAAAAAAAACATATGCATAAGTTGTACTGAAGATCAAAGTCACTAAATGCACGTAATTTGATCAATAAGATGGCCAATCTGATATGGACAGACACATTCACACACACTTACACACACACAGGGACACCAATATGGACGAAAGTATCTTTCTGTGTAAGTATATGTGATAGATTTTCCAAACGAAACCATGTATGTGGTTATATTTAAATGCATGCATACAAATAGAAAAAAAAACCTATATACATTCACTGATCTGCAAGTAGAAGTAGAAGTGCAGAATGATTACTAACAGACAGATTTTATAGATCGATACGAATTCAAAGTAGTCAAATCTCTTGGATGTGTCATGCAAACGCCTAAATCCTCTTCAAACAATTTCCGACTTATTCGCCAAGGAAGGACTTCACATAAAACGGTTAGAATCCATATCTACTTAACGTCTTCCTTCTGGATTCAATAGACTTCAAACAATTCTTCAGCTGATATGATAAGATCTCTTTGACTTCTTGACTGTGGGCTGTCAAAAGCGACTTCTTGTACCTTACTGCTGTCTCTACTCTCTACCTACCCGGCAACAGATTAATTATAAGAAAATTACTTATTTTATAATTTTAAACAGCATATTTAAAATGTTACCATTTTGATATATTACATATGTTTAACATATATCAAATTTATCTTTTAATTTTTATAATAATTGCTTCATACATGTTACTTCACGTTAAAATCTTTTTTTCACTAATTTGGCTACCTGGTAATTACATTGTTCTCGGAGATTCTGAAATTCTTCGTTAGTTCCTAAAAAGCTGAAGAGATTTTCTCCTAAAATGGAGTACATTCTCATGATTTGTCGTCATCTTCATCGAAGGATATTAAAAAGTGGATTTTTTTACATGTTCACTGTGTATAAGGCCAGGGAGTCACTCGAAATAGGGGGATAATATGTAATGGAAATAGTTTATGGTGATAGTTGGGGAAAATAACCGTTAACCCTAGACATCGAACAGTTTAGGATTGTAGTGATCAGGAAATCAACTTCTGGGAGTCGGTTTCACTGGGCAGTGGTTCACGGCAAGTAGATGTTCGAATGAAAATTGTTTCTCACCAATATAACACGGAGCATGTCAGGGTGACTCACTGAAATGTGCGTAGCATTGTGGTTCCTAGTTGTGAAGGTTAGAACTAGTTGAATTAAAGTGTATGTTTCGTCTGACCAATTTCCATGAACGACAAATCGTCTATGAGAGACACGATGCATAGTGGAAAATAATTTGTCATTCACAAGAACACAGAAAGGCTTTAGAAGTCTATCGAGACTGGAAAGTGCATAATGGGAACAGATCCCGCCTAAATATGACAGCGGTACGTTATTTTAGGTCTGATCTGTCTCTCTTAAACCTAGTGGAAAACACGAAGAGTTAGGTCCTAACTACAGTGGCACAGGGAACAGGCAATTTTTCTTGCATCTTTAGCGATGGATCGTATGTGCGAGTTCCACATGGGATACGGAAATAATTTGAAGACCAATAGTTGTACGGGGCCTCCCTGGGGGGGGGGACATCCAACCACTTTTTTCCGCACTGAGATGTTACTGCTAGATCGGAGGAGAGATTAGTTGTCAATCTCTGGTGGTCATGAATTTTAGAATTGACCACATATCTCGTTGTAACATCAGAATAGGTAATCACAAATTTTCGTATTATACTCTGAGGCAGATCATTTATATAAAGCAAAAAGAAGTCTGAGTTGATTGGCATTGAGACTGAAAGATAACAACTAACTACAGTGACCTAAGAAAGTTATTTCAGCGATTACATAGCTAGATATAAATTCCCGTGCGTTGTCAAAGACATTTGAAATATCTAATGGCATGGTCCTTGAGGTGCATTCCGATCGAAATCCGTACTGCTTGTGTCTTAAGTGTTTTTTCTTATTTAGGTGCTCATCAAACATCTGGTTGATTATGGCCTCAAAAAACTTGCGATGAAACTGAGATAATTGGGTTAACACCGAGAGAAAGATGAGCGCTCAAACACATTCTTAAAAACTGGAAATACACTTTTCAGACACTTTCCACAGACTTAGGAATTATTTCTCCTTTAAGCAACAGGTAAAAAAAATTCTTGGCTAAGATCAGGGATAGACCTGGCTTGATATTCTAAAGGCAACCACTGGTGTTTTGTGAGGGGTCAGTGGCTTTCTTAGGCTCAAGATCTAAATAAATGCTGAACATTTCTTACTCTACAAAGAAATCATTGCCCACAAAATTGCGTGAGAGTGTTCTGGCGTATTTTTGAAATTACGTCCTTCTCTCGTATTTACGTGAACCTCACATTAATTTTTTTTTCTTTAATTCTAGTCGAAATTCACGAATTATTTCAGATAATATTTGTGAATTATAATCAATCTTGGTATGCGGCAAATATTGCGTTAATTTTTCCGGATTTTCCATGGTTCCATTTATTATCCAGTTAACTGAAACTGCTAAAAATGTTCTAAAATTTCTTGTTGCAGAATTTGCGCAAGGTTTCAAAATTCTCCAAACTAAAATCTTCTCAAACTACATTTAGAATATGCTTATACATTGATTTAACAAAACGTTGTAGGTTTTCACACAAAACAAACTTCATTGCTTGTTAACTGCTTTCTACCATATTGAAAATGTGTATTTAATGCATTGATGTTTTCAGTATATTTAATATATTTGTACTGTATTTGTGCTGGGCTCAAATAAGGCGACACACACACACACACACACACACACACACATATATATATATATATATATATATATATATATATATATATATATATATATATATATATATGTATGTATTGTTCCATTTGCGGCGAAATGCTAGAGTGTTGGAGAATCAAAAGGTTAAGATTGCGCCTGCAGGAATTAACGGAGGCAAAACCTCGGTCAACCTCTAGCTATCCTCTATAGCCAGACCAAGAATTGGACCGGTTATGGTATCTACTCAATTTCACGTGGCTACACATTCTTCCCGCATGTTGCTTACGTAACTTCATGTGGCCAGTTCCGTCATGCGCCCACGCAACACGTATTTCTTTCCTTTCAGGACACCTGTGCACCCTGTTTATTGTAGGCTAAGCACACCTGTTCACCTTGTTTATATTACCAACCGGATGCATTTCCTGTTTATTCTATTACCAGTTCCGATTTCCGCTCATACAATGATGCAGCGGAATTAAGCTCAAAGGTATTTCATCAAGCGATATCCAACACATTGATGTTTTCACGGCACACGCATTTCAGGAAAAAGAAAATCGCCCGTTTGAAATCTCATACACCCTGCCAAAAATACATATATATTTATATAACACTAGTTATTCAACAGCTTTAATCTTAGCTCAAAATATTGAACTACCTCTAAAAACAAGTTATTGATTTTTTAGAAACACAGAGAAGACGCTGCGTTTTTTCCAGTCATGATGGACCGCTTTCTTTTGCCTGTTAAGTCTGTTTGGAATCAGGCGCACACCAACCCTTAAGTTGAACGCTTAAACGCAATCAATCATTAAAGAGGTTGCAGACATAGTCAGCTCTCTGTACCACTCCACAAAATACCTGAATGCCCCTACGATTCTCCATCTCTACATGGGACCAAACAAAATGAGTATTGCTGCCACATCTGGCCCGGAGTTGCCAAATCTTCACTTACCGGCCTCCACAAGGCTCATGTCATAAAATGTTTTCCAACATTTAATTCCATTTAACTCGTTGATAGTCCCTCGCTAGTGATTCATTATTTTCATGTGAGATGTTCAGGGAAACTAAATCTCTTCTTACAACAAATTCAGACCTTCACATTTAGGACCCGATTTGTCATGGACACTGAGTTAACCCATTCTCCACCAATTCGTATTCCATTAGTAACGAGTAAGATTCACTAACCTACTTCGCCTGAAATCGTTAAGTGTGGAACATAATACTGAGGAATGTTTCCCTGACTGCTACAACCTTAACTTCTTCCAGTCTAGGATTATCCTTTATCTATCCTATTTATGGTAATAATATGCAACCTTTGTTCCATCTCTCTATGTTCTAATTAAATTTCTACTCTGTAAGTCTTGAATAAAACTTATGCCTTGAGTGAACAATAGCAAAAACCTCGATTTTACGAACTACTTCACCTAATTAAGAATTTTCATCAGTAACACAGTGTTCATTTTTTAAAAGAATTGTTGTAAAATTGGTCTTCATATCACTTATTCCACGTTAATGATTGCACCAGACGACTACATCAAAGGCATAATCATCATCTTTAATATTTTTTTTATAAAAAACTTTATTCAAATACGATCCAATGATCGCCATGATAATATTCTTTACTACACCTTCTTTAAATTCACCCAATACTATCAAGAGACTTATTAATAATTTGGTGCTACATGCAGATAATTTTGAATTCATTTTCCAGTTTTTTTAGCAAACGATTAAGGTAGTAGACCTCACAATTTTCCCATTAAATAGGTATTTGAAAGTTTCTTTTCAAGGTCCCATTTCAAAGTGTGTCTATTGATTTGTCACTTCGAAATCTAGGATATTTAATAGAAATGTCATTCGTCTATTTAAATCTGCTAAAAGCGAACTAGCTTTCATTTTAACCGCGGATATATATTTTATCGTTATTCACCAAAAATATTTTTTGTTTCAAATAAGCATTTATTTGCTATATAGTTAAAATGGGAAGTCATCTGAAAGACAGTATATATCAATACAGATTTTTAGTTTTTATCAGTCAAAGACTTAACTCAGTTTCAAATAAGCAAATATTAGCTAAAAAGAATATAGCGGGCGCTGCGCAAGGAATTCAGTTCATGTAAACATCTTCCGACCAACTTTCATTGATTGGTATAGTTTATGTTTAATGTAGTACGCCAGAATAGACGGAGGTTTTCTTAATGTTCTAAGTCATAACACCAGTAAGGATCTGTGGTGCTAGCTTATAAGAACAGTTTAACATTCATTCTACCCGAGACCTTTACAGGCCAAAAATATTAGGCGAACGTCTAGGGAAAATCAAATTTTCTTCTTAATCTTTTAGGTGTTACATTCCTTCATGACATGGGTGATTATGGCTCTATATAATTTTCAGTTCTTTGTAGTTTTTAGAAACTTTTTTTTTTTTACGGCCCCCTCTCTCTATTCTGAAATTCTTTTACGCAAGTTCGTTTCGTTCCGTCATCCTTCCCTTCAATCTGGCCTATGAGTGAGTTAGTTCAACATTTCTGAATCTTCTTTTTTTCGTTACGTGTCCAAGAAATCCAAATCATTTTTTTTATTATAAATATACATGCTCTTTTCATTTCTGTTTTCCTTAAAACATCCTCGTACTTCACATGCTCTGTTCATGTTATTCCTATTAAATATCTAGACAGATATCACTGTTGCCTCAGCTCTTTACCCGTGTCTTGTATACATTGTCATTCATATTACAGAAGAGTTCAGCAATATTTTCTTTATTTAAAAATTTCTGCTATATTTTAAAAATTTTCTGGTGATGATTTACAAATAATCATTGGATAGACTAATGTAACTTCAAATTTTCGGGTGTCATCTTCGGTCTCATATTAAAATAATTAAAAAAAAATATATCTGTACTCCTGTCCATTTTAGTCAATGTTTAGTGTCCTTTACTTAGCAACATAGTACGTGACTCGCCAGAAATACAAACAATTTTGAAATAAGATTATTCCTTCTCCTCGACCAGTTGCAACTCAAGGATATACAACAAATTCTGTTTAGCTTTAACCAATAGATGGAGGAGGCGGGAAGAGCGACAGATTTATGCATTTCCATACGATTTTAGCACGTAAGTGGATGTAATAAACATAGCTGAAATTCGAACTCGGCTCTCCGATGCCACAATCCGTGACGCTATCAATTACTCTGTGTATGCCTGTATCTCTTTGATTTTGACATCTTTTATTCGTAATTCACATCTTGGTTTGTTTCTTTTGTTGACAATCATGAATGCTGCCTTGTTACACTTGATGATTAATTCTTCCCTCTTGAATTGCATTCCTAACTTGTCTAGAACTAAATTTATATACTATCAAGCTCTGTCATATGTATATATGCAGCTGTTAACATTGTACTCATAAATACTAATACTGGTAGACACCTAGGTCTTTTAGGATTGCCTCACTGAAAAAGTTGAAAACATAAAATGAGAAAACACATAATTGTCTTATTTTATGTACTCATTTTCTATCTGTATGGAGGCAATATCGTTCCCAAACACTATGATTTCTGCAATATTTCTCTGGAATAAAAAATACCCAAATAGTTCAAATATATTTTGTGTACTTTGCAAAGGATTTTGCTAATAGATTCCGCTCGACTGTTTTGTTGGTACTCATACTATGGTTAAATATTACTAAGACAATTTTTAATTTATTTCATTTTTACAATTGGATAATCGCTGTCCTCATTGAATAACAAAATAGGCTCATCGTAGATTATATTAATTATAATGCTCTCTACTCTGGAAATGCTGAACATTTATAATATACAAAACAAAACAAATGATTCCGTTATTATTTACATTTTTTTCGTATATTTCCAGTGAAACATGACCCATTGCATTTATTACTAGATATGTCTATTCCAAAATGTCGTTCCTTGGAGATTAGCTACAGATTCTCTATTGGATTTAAATCAGAACAGTTTCCGGGCCAATATATAACAATTTGATTTACTCATTAGTAGGGATTGTCAGTGTGTACATGCAGTTTTACAATTTCGTACACTGCCTTGGAGTAACGTCCATCGCAGTCAATGGCCGTAAAACAACTAATCAACAGTCGAGACAATAGTGTCTGGGCGTGATAAAAATCTGATGCAATAACGGATGACGCAATATTTTTCAATGCCAAACAAATTTCATCATACGCCCAGAAAATAGTTTCTGTACACCACTATAAATGGAAAAAATAGAAATCGATTGCACCCTATCACTCCAGTAGGTCTAAAATTGACCGTATTGTAAGTGAAAGGAAACTAAAAGCTGTTGTTTCGATTAATTTCCATAAGTGAGATTTATTTTATACTCAACTTACAGTATTTTTATATTAGAAAAATTAATGCAGAAATAAATTTAAAATAACGCAAAAGTGCTTTTTTCTAAGAATCAAAAGAAACGGATTTAATCAAGCAGAGATAAATGGAAAGTAAAAGACTGATTTTGTAATGCCGAGCCCTTAACTGGAAAATGATAAAACCCAATAGATAAATAGGCTTTAAATAGGGATTAATATCTTGGGCCTTTCTATAAGTAGGCAAGAGAAGATTTGATAAACATATTGTACGAAAGAGAGGAAATGTTTATATATAGTGAGGATTTGGCTAGACTATCTGGAAAAAGAGAGAGACGATTTTCAAGCATTGTATCGACGTTACTGGCGACATCTGTGAATACCTCACACAACAGAAGAATGAAAAATTAATTGTGATTGCCAGAAATGGCAACAAAACCGACTACAGAACAAATGTGCAATGATAAAAAATTAATTAAGATGACAAAGTAAAACTGAAACAAAATAGCAAAAACTTCTCAGATATTTTAGGAGACAAGTAACTGGACTTGAAAATAAGTTGATATGGATAGATTTGCAAAAGAAATCTGGCAGTGAGAAAATGGTTCCCGTATGAAATCCCAACTACAAGATGCAATTATATATAAATAAAAATAACTAAAGGGACTTACAAAGATTTCTCAATATCAGTATGCACTATTTGTAAATTAGATAAATAATTGCTTAATTTGCATTAAAAAGATGTTAAACATTTTTAGTTAATACATCAATCTAAATAATTTAATATACTTTGTTACATATATATATATATGTGTGTGTGTGTGTATGTGTGTGTGTGCCTGTAGATTAATTAGAAGAACACGTATTTATATGTTCATACAGATATGTATCTTTTTAAATAATGGCTTCGAAAATAATATATATGTATGTGTGTGTATGTGTGTAAATGTGTGTGTATGTGTGTATGTATATACATGTATATATATATGTACATATATATAAATAAATATATGCATATGTATATATATGTATATATATATATATATGTATACATACATGTATGTATATATATATATATGTATATGTATACATACATATATATATATATATATATATATATATATATATATATATATATATATAACGTCCTGTTGTGATCTGGTCTCTTTGTAATTTTCTCGCAATTGATTGAAAATATATAAAAAAAAGTGAACTTGAAAACAAGACAAGGGAGATAACTCTATTTAAAATCGACCGTACCATTGTACATCGCAGAAAGAACAAGTGCAGATAGAACAAGCGAGAGACCGCTAATCCAGGGAAGGAAAGGTCACGCTGACCCAGAACTCTGAAGCATTCATTTTTTTGTCTATTTCTCCTTCCTTTTTTTTGCGGCATCTTTTTTGATCCAAAGCTATACTATTTTCAATCTGAAGACACAGTGTACCCATATATGTATCGATTTCCGATTTCTTTCTTTCGAACTGCACGACGTACGTCGTTTTATTTATTTATTTTTTTTATTTTTCATTTATCTATTCCAGTCCTTTGTCTTTATCTCTTTCACTTTTGTTTCTCAATATTCTAATGGCTACATTTATAATAATATCGCTGGCGCTATAATTTCTTTTTGCCTATCTTCCAGATTTTTTTTTCTTTCTACAACATACTAGCTTCCGATGTTTGTTTTTGCTGTCTGTTGGTTTTGTATATTCATTCATTTATTTATTCACATCTTCATTTACATTCACAGTGTTGTGTGTCTTTTTTCATATTATTCCTACCATCTTCCTTTCTTTCTTTCTTGCTTCCATTCTTTCTTTCTTGCTTCCTTTCCTTATGTAAACCGTTTTAAATCTCTTCATCGACTATCCAATTACGTTTAATTGTTTTTATCTTCCTTCCTCTTCCTTTTCTTTCTCTCTCTCTTTCTTACATTCTCTCCTTCTTATATTTTGTTTCTTCATCGATTCATGGCATTTTTCTCTTTATTTCTACTTCAGATTGCTCATCCTATCATTTTCTATGTCTATTGACTTTATTTTTAATCCTTTATAGTCATTGTGTCTTTGTTTCCGTATTTCTTTCTCAACGTTTCTCACTTTTTTCATTGGTTCATAGCAATTTTTGATTATATCTACTATTTTTTAGTGCTTCATATATTGGTCTATCACAAATGATTGTATTTTTATCGCGATATCATATTTCTTTCTTTCTTTCTTTCTTTCTTTCTTTATTTCTTTTGTCCGTTTTCCTCCTTTCTGTCTTTTTTCACTCTTTTCTTTCATTCTTCTTTTTCTTTCATCCACTTTTGATTTCTTTCTTTCCTTCTTTCTTTCTTTCTTTCTTTTGTTCATTCTTTTCTTTCTTTCATTTTTCTTTACGTCTTTTTCTTTCTTTCTTTTTTTCTTTCATTTGTATATGTTTCTTGCTTTCTTTCTTTCTTTTCATTCTTTTTATTCATTTCTTTGTTTTTCTTTTTGTCCATTCTTTTTTTGTCTTTTTGTCCATTCTTTTCTTTCTTTTTTTTATTTTTATCCATTCTTTTCTTTTTCTCTTTCTTTTGTCCATTCACTTATGTCATTCTTTCTTTATTTTCTTTCTTACATTTGTCTTTTTTTCTGTCTTTTTCATTTTGGTCAATTCTTTCTTTTCTTCTTTTTTTCTTCTGTTCATTTTCGTTTCCTTTATTTCTTTCCTTTTTTCCTTTCTACCCATTTTTTTCTTGGTAACTTTTTCTTCATTCATTTTTCGTCTCACTGGTTATTTTCTTAAATTCATGATTTATCAAATGTTTTCTAGTTAATTTGAACTTCTTCTTCTGTATTCATTTTTCTTCCAACTTCCAAATCATTTCATGGCTTGAAATCGTTTAAATTCTTTGTTTCAGGTTTTCCCTTTTACGTTGTTTTAAATTCTACTTTTTTAAAAATATATTCTCTTTTATTTTGCTTCCGTTCATTTCATGAGATTACCTGCATATTATTAATTTGTCAGCAATTGAACCGTTTGATTCTCTCTCAATGGCTAATCTAATATTTTCTCCTTGTCTGGTTTTGTTTCTTTCATTTCATTGCTTGTTTTGGTTTGTGTGACTACTTCTTTATGTGCCGTGTTCCCTTAGTTTGTAGGAGGTAATGGCTCTCCACATTTTCTGTCATATCTTGTTCTTAATATTTTTGTTCTTTTTTCTCCTTAAACCTTCTCCGCTATCCATTTACTCAAGCTCATCATGTATTTTATGCGCTGATTTAATCTGTCTGTATTGTCCTCAATTAGCCTTGTGAGTAGCAGACATTCCAAGCCTTCCTTTTATCATCATTTGCCCCAGAAATTTCAACAGTATTTTCCTTATGTTATGTATAATTTTCCTATTCATTTCCATTTTCTATAAAACCTCAATCTTGCTTACAAGTTTGGTTCATGGTATCCTCAGCATACTTCTTAAAAACCATATTTATGTTGCCCTGTGTCTCTTCCTAATCTTTGAGGAGATTCTCCGACATTTAATGCCATATAAGAGGACATATATCACGTGATACTTCAGAACTCTTTCCTTTGTTCTAACGGAGAGTTTCTGTCTCTTAATATTCAGTTAAGCTTTTGCAATGTATATTTGACTAATTCTGGTTTTCTTTTTCATCATTTTCGGGGATTTATCTGGAATAATTTCTTTTTTATTTGGTTTTTCTATGTATTTACCTTTTCATTCTATATGTCTGTTTTTTTGCACTTGTCTTCATTTGATTCTAGTTCTGTCGTCATTCACAGATCCTCTGAAACCTTTCTCTGTTTGACATCTCTTTTCCTATATTTTTCAATCTCTCTCTCTCTCTCTCTATCTATCTATCTTTCTATCTATCCTTCTATCTATCTATCTATCTATCTATATATATATATATATATATATATACATATATATATATTTATATATATATTATTTTAAGATATTTTTGTTTATACATTTTTTATAGATGTGTCATAATGTGTGACGTCATACATACTTACACACACACACACACAGACGCACAGACACACACACATATATATATATATCTATATATACATAAAATATATATATATATATATATATATATATATATAATAAAAAAAATGTTCAAACACTAATATTCCATGGTTATAATTTATTACATTGTAATCGGAATTTACCAGCTCTCTCTGTCTCTGTCTCTCTCTCTATGTCTCTGTCTCTGTCTCTCTATCTCTATCTATCTCTCTCTGTATATATATATATATATATATATATATATATATATATATATATATATATATATATATATCTACGCACTCTATCACTTACACTCCTAGAACTCATTCTCTCTATAGACCGAAAAAGTGATGGCCTGTATGTCATGAGAACCAAGTCTTCCTCAACCTAGGGGCGTTGTTTGGAAATACGTCACTTCCATCGGGAGACGCGTGCAACCTTCATTTCTCTTCTTCCACAAGATGCACAATCGTTTTATTTTCTTTTGATACTGCAATCGTCACATCACCAAGAATAAATAAACCGACTCAGAGAGCACACGAACTTTTCCTACACAGAAAAATAAATATCAACATAAATAGTACGCAAAAACAAAACAAAAAAACAACAACAGCAACAATAACAAGACCAAACCCCCGAAGAAAAAAAAATCATGTAATACGAATAATTACAAATCAGGCGAAAATAAACAACAAAAAATATCCAACGGAGATCCAGTCGACAAGATGCACCCTTTTCATTTTTTCGGCTCCTAATATAAGGAAAGCAAAGCAATCGAAACGAAGAAAAATGTATTTGCCAGAAAAAGGGGAAAAAAGTCACCGAATTATACAGATGGAATATTGAGACTGTTTTTGTCAAAGGCACGACAAAGACACGCTAAAATGTACAAACATATAAAACAATTAATTATCGTGATGAATGCAGATATACTTCATAGCAAATCGTAAACACCGAAAAGATGTACATATATATTAAATCAAACAGAAAGAGATACTCATCAGCATGCACACAAGGGCGTACCCAGCCAACAAACACGCATATGTCCACAGAGATACACATATATAAATACGTATAAATATGATATCGAGCTGTGTATTGCAAAGAAAGAGTATAGAATATGACATATTGAAACATTCTTCGCGTTCATCTCATTGCAAAATAATATCAATGATGTTCCATTAAAATTAGGGTAACTTATTAAATTTGTAAGCGGTTTTTTATTTGATCATACAAATATATGTACGTTTAGAAATATTTTGTAACTTTTAAATCGTAGATACATAGATAGATAGGAAGAGATTGAAATAGATAGATAGATAGATAGATAGATAGATAGATAGATAGATAGATAGGAAGGAAGTAAGAGATCAGAATAGATAGATAGATATGTTATTTTGTCTGCCAGAAATAGAAATTGATTAGATAATATTGGTTTGGGAGCTTGCAGTACACTTTAAAATCTAATCTTATTTAGTATTAATAGGATTTCAGGAATAGTAAGTTATTTTATGTGTGAATTCGACCGCTGGTTCTACGTTATTGAATGTCTTTGTGATGTTTAGTAAATTTTCTTTTCGAAAATATATAAGAGTGACGCCATCTATATATCTGAGATTAGTTGAGGTTTTAAGTATGATACGTTAAAATTAACCAAACTGTAAAAATCCATGGAACAATAAAGCAATTACACCGATCACATGGAATCCAATGTGTAAATTGTATTTTTGTTAGTAGGATTATAAAAGAGAGTTTTTTTTAATTAGTTTGCACATTTGTATAATTTTGTGGATCTGTAGAGGAAGTTTTTTTTTTTTTTTTTGATCTGATGTGGTGGATTCTCAATTTATATGAATTGATGGATTCATTTTCATTACGTTATTTTTGCAACTTTAAACGTTACTATAATCAATACTCCTCATTTGATAGAAACGCCCCATCATTAAAAAGACTGTCTTACGTCTATCGGCTAGCGCATACGTGAAATCTTAGAACAAAAAAAAATCGAACGTTTTGTAGGGGAAAATAATGTTTGATATTTCAAATACGAAACATTCACGAATATTTCAACGCATTCTTCAAGACGGAAGTTTCTTTGCTGACATCAATGTCAACATTTCTTAAATTTACACGCGCTCTATGCAAGATATTTTTCAAATGTACACTATAAATATAGCAAAACTTAACGGTGTCGAATATTACTGTGAAGTCGACAAAACAAACAACAGTCTGTTGCTGATAGCACCACAGGTATACAAGCGTCAACTATAGTTTGAAGATCTGGTCAAGACAGAAACGATTTGAGCGAAATCCTCACTGACTTCGGTTCTTTCTGGGCTCAGATGGCGTGTAAATCAAGATCAACGCGAAATTTCGGATCTACCAGGCTATAGACAGAGAGATCATTCTCTGCGGCTGTAAAACTTCACAAGCTCAAGATGTTCGATCCCTTTTGCCGGAATCGAATTCTCCGAGTCAGCTTGCAATACTTCATCTTGAACACCGCCGTTCACATTCGCAGCAAAATTGCTTCTTTACAACCCTCTCAGATAACGTGGCAACTTCGGTGTTTTGGCTATACGCATCGTCAACAACCGGACGAATTCATCTGAATGGCAACTGCTCCAGACACCACGCAATAAGTTTGACGGAAGCGGCGTGGTGGACAAATAAACATGAAACATCATAGGCTTAAAGAGGACGTCGAACAGTTCGTGTTAAACGTCATTAATGTAGGGACGATTCACCACTGTGACATAGGTACCTGCAAAACCATTCAACACGTTTTGGGAGTATTTGAAATGGCCCGCCAGTCAATGATCCGACGGGTGCATGCCCGTGGAGAGGAAAGCGGCGGAAATTTTGAAAATTTGTTGCTGTGTTGAGGCAAAACGATGGCCTTTTGAACATATGTTTATAGAGGCAAAATTACCTTGTATTTTGTGCCAGGAATCCGCCCCAATCTGTGTGAAAGTATTTATGGATTGCATCTTGGATTTTACATTTACCAGTGTCTACTGTAAACCCTAAACTTAATTACTAAACAGAGCAGCATTTACATACCTATGTTTTTTTATGGATTTTTGTCCTTGTATTGCTGTGAGGAACCTGCCCCCAACGTTTGTAAAAGTATTTTTACACACCCTGATATATATATATATATATATATATATATATATATATGTGTGTGTATGTGTGTGTGTGTGTGTGCATTTCTTTTCCTTTTTGTGCCCTTTCAATTTGGGTATATTTCAATGTATATGTTAACATTTTTCTTATGATCGTACAATGAATTCTTTTTTGAAAATATGTCATAGTTCTTCCAGACTAGATGTTATTCCAAAGAACTGTCATTTCATGGTTGAATCACGCTTAACTTCTGTTCCAATGTTTCCATTCTTCAACAAAATATGATGACGTCAATTTTACTAGCCCAAAGTAATATTCAATTCCATGTCTACGACAATCATTAATTTCGTTTCATATGATTAAAATAGTTTCGTTTTGTTTTTACTCAAGACGTGTATGGTTTAAATGTATTTCGAAAAATTCAAGAATTAAATCCACTTTAATCTCAGCACTTTCAAGAATCCTGGTTTAACTCGTTTAAAGAATGAAAGGGAAACATTTGGAGAGGTCACAATTTGTAATTGTCCGTAAATTCTATACAAGCCAAATATTTGGCATAGCCATTGACAGTCACGGCAAACGGGGATTATGTCCTAATACAATATTACATGTTAGTGTTCATATCCATTCTTGAGTGACAACCGATATTAATGGACAATTATGAACTGGACGTGCATAGGAAATAATGCTAGCGTTACACATGTCTCTTATAATATATTGAATATTTCCACGCAAACACACACACACATACATTGTATAACATTTTCCGTTCATCATGCTCATGAATTCTCATCGGGGGAGGGGTGCACTCATTAAAAGGCGAATCTCTGTTGCTCTTTGTGGCTATAGTACGTAAATCCAGACACTTCGACTGATCGATATCAAATTTTTATCAAGACAGCCCCAAAGAATACAATGCTCAGTATAATCTAGTTTAATGCTACAATAAAACTTTTGCAGTAGCACGTACACTCGTTTTTGGCAAATTATATCTCATCAATCGCACACCGAACACATTTTTATGACGATTGATTCGAATTTTGCAGATTTTTTTTTTTTTTTTTTGGTGGCTTGGGGGATCAAATACATCTTCGGTCTTGTATTGATCATTGTTTTTTTGTTTAGTTTTTTTTTTTTTTAAATTTGTACTTGCGAGAAAATGAGGAAATGAAACGCTGGATGAATTTAAAACTGTCTTCATTTTCCAAGATGCTTTACATATCTTATTCCCAGATTCCAAGTTTTCAGAACACATTTTTAATCATTTTATGATTTTCAAAACTAATTACTTAAAAACATAATTTATTAAAACATATAAATAAAATAACACACAAACAGTGGGTTAGTAAAAAATACATATTGCAAATTTCACAAATTCCGAGATAAATGAATATTTTCCAATTTTCCAGAAACATTCATTTCTTAATGTAACAAAACAACATGACATTGATATCAATGAATAAATAAAAGTCTATTACTATGATAAGCTTTAAATCTATTATCACATACACTGAAAGGTTAACTGCTTGAAAATATTTTTAATATTTCCGTAGATGAATTATCAGCATTTAATTTGTATTTTTCTAGAATTTTGAACTAATAATCCTCACTTTTATAGAAAAATAAAATGGCTTATTATTTCTCACTCTCAATATATATATGTTGACTTCAATGTTCACTTTTATATTTACATACGCACTTTGTTGCCATCTTTATCGCCCCGGCTTTCTTCAGGTGGTTCGAATGTCGAACTGAACACTTTATTTCCCTCAGTGTTCTAGATTGTTTTAGTCCCACGTGCCATGACTAATGGATGTCAGTTATCAGTTAATTCCCTTCTCCATGTTCTCCACTGCCTTAACCAAGTATTCACATCACACTCTTTGGGTCCTTTCACTGGATCTAACTAACGCTTTTATCAACTGTGTCAGCTGTCCTTCAGGACATCTGTGTATGAATTTCTGGGTATTATAACCCCTTTGTCTTTAGCCGTCAATTTCTACCAGTGCTCATATTGCAATTTTTAATGTTACCATTGCATTTTTTTTAGAGTTTATATTGTAATTTTCGTTGTTATCATCGCTTTCCTCTAGCAATCTTTATTACTAGTTCCCTTATTGTATTCATTTTAATGCTTGGTCGGCTCAAGAGAATCTTCTGGTCTAGCATATATGGTTATTCCTTAAGTTTACGAATTTTCCAATGATGTTCTTTGTTTATGATTTCAGCTTGATCTCACAGAGGGTTTCCTTCGTCCTTCTTACAGAGGGTTCTTCTATATATATATATATATATATATATATATATATATATATATATATATGGCCCTTTGAAAATATATTTCAATTGAGTACTGTTGAATGACAAGTTGACAAGTTAATTCGACAACAAGCAACGTTAACCTGCGTTAATGCGAAGCTCTTCAGTAGAATGAATGGAGCACTCCGGCTGCTTGACCTTCGTTGACATTTGTAAAAACAATACGCAAGATTTAGTAAATTCATTCTGTCGAATGAAGATAGCTCGGTGGTAGAAATTTGACTGACAGGAAATTGGGTGAGTTTCAATCGGGCTTGAGTCTTTTTCGATTTTCCTATTCGCACAGTGCTGTGATACTGCGAAACAGTACGTTCATGAATATATATATATTTTTTTCAAATATATATATATATATATATATATATATATATATATATATATATATATGAATTCTGTGTTTCCGTACAGGTATAATAAGCTTATATTTCCAAATGGGGCAAACTTCAATCTATCTCCTTAATTCGTGTTAGTTTTGCATCCGTATGAAAATGGAGGACTACATGATTCAGTTTAGACACTTGATGCTTTTTTGTGCGGTAAAGTCAAAACTCCACCGTCAGTAACAAAAATGATATGTGCTGTGTAAGGTGAAGATGCTTTAGTTGATATAAGTGTAGAGAAGTGGTTTGCTAAGTTTAGATTTAGTCATTGTAGCCTTACCGAAGAAGAACGCTAAGGCAGACACCACACTACAAATGACAACAAAAGCAAGATATCGATTAATAATAATGCGCATTACACTGCGCGTGAATTGTCAGAAACAGCAAATTTATTAAAAATCTCCATCCATGAGAACAAGAATTTGCTGAAACGCATTGCATCTGTTATTTTTTGTATAAATGCAATGAAAATGCATTATATTAAATCATGTTGTGGATGGTGATGAGAAATGGACAATTTAGAACAGAGTTCAGCGAAAAAAGATCCTGGTATAAGAGACATAAGGCAACATTTTCCAACTCAGACGAGGTCTTCATACTAAGAAAATCTTGCTGTGATTCCGGCGAGATTAGAAAGAAATCCTTCACTATGAGCTTCAGCCAAGTAACCAATCAAAACTGGACGAATTGAAGATAGAAATTCATGAAAATCGTCCAGAATTAGCCTGAATAAAAGGTGTTGTCTTCCATCAGGGGAGTGTCAGACATTACGTTTTGTTGGCAACCTGGAAAAATTATTGCAGCATGGCTGCGATTTGTTACTCTCTCCGCCATAAACACCAGACATTGCCCCTTCAGATTTTCATTTATTCGGGTCCTTGCAAAATAATATCACTTGTAAAAATGTTAATTCTATAGATGACATAAAAACACATTAATGCCAAGAAAGCACCGAATTCTTGGAAGATTATATGTGTGCGTTGTCGACTGCCGTTTTCTGACAATGAGACCCGGGTTCGAATCTCACCACCGTTGGTCTATCAGGAAAGAGACTTCCAGATGTTATCGGTCTGGAGGGGGATGATCTCAGCGAGCGGCACCTTTGGAAAGTGTTCGAAAACCATACCGCGAATTGACCCGAGATTTGTGAGTGAAAGTAGATAGACGGAACACTTAGGGGAGCATCGATAGCTGTGCTAGAACGAAGTCTCAAGTCATCGTGACCGAGGATTTGAGCTTTTTTGGCCTTGTCCAGATTGCTTATCACGTTAGATAACACGAACTCTCCCAGAAACTGTAAACAAGGTCTGCTCAGCTTATTGAAGTATAAACCACAGGTGAGCTTTGTGGGTGTGGAACAAATACAAATGTGCCTGAGCGAGCGTCTGAAATAAGGATTGGCTAGCCTCCCACGTAGACGGATATTCTCGAATACGAGTGGCCAACTATCATATATAGTAGAGTACATTTCTTTGTTATCGCGCAAATTCACACGTTCTTGGACGTAAGTAACGTACATAATAAATATACGGTGTTTGCTCAAATATGGTTATCCATAAAATAATGTTCAGAATAATAGTATATATAATACATGTGTGAAGGTGTCCGTTTGAAGATTGACCAATACTATTTATATTATTATACTTTCAAAGTACAGGATTCAAGTAGAAAACAAAAATTCCAAACTGTGAGTCAACGAAGTATATATTGAAATATCATACAAGAACAAACATGCAATAAAATTGTATTCAATGTATAGATTAAGGGAAAGAAGTTGTTCCCCTTTAATTGTATTTTCATTTGTAATTGATTGCTCGAACGAAATTCTTTTTGAGAGAAAAATGTTTAGGAATCAATATTAGGACAAAGGTCTGTTTGTTAGAATAGATAACACAAGAATATAAGTGATCAAAAATATGTTGTGTTATAGAATGGTTCGAACTCAAGAGAGCCCTGGTTGATTGGGTTTGGCTAAATATTGTGTCTGTGTGTGCGTTTTAAATGATATGAGCAAGATCGTGGACTTGTATGGACAGGTGAATTTTACTGGATCTTACTGTCGACTTGTGAAAAAGTCGCCTCTTTTATGAAAAAAAGAGTAGGCTCCCATGGCAACGCGGGAAAACTTAATCTTGAACTAAAATATGTGATTGTTTAAAAATTAACCAATCACTACATTCGTACTAACAGAACACGCAAGCAATCTCAAAACCGAAGGATTCAAAGAAACGACTGGAAAAACATAGCAATCGCTACACATGCATTTTTACATATATGTATATACACGCGTGCACAAACATATACACACACATCGAGCAAACAGTTCTACGAGAGTGTGCATTTTCAAAATAAGAGAACGTGAATTATGCGGCCAAAGTTGAGAATAGAGATCCTAAATATGTTTTTAATCCATAAAAACATAAGAAGACAAGGTCAATGATATCAAAGAAAGGATAGGATTCAAGGGTCTCAAACAAAGATGGACCAAATATTTGAACACTTATATGAACAAAGTCTAAAGCATGGAATAACTTTAATGTATGATGGATATCCCGACGTATGAGGTTTCGAATTCAGAGTAGTCCTTCCTTAAGAACAGTTGCCATCCAAGACTGTAGAAGCCAGTCTGTTCTGCTATTTACCCATAGCTGGATGATGAAGTGGATTCATACCTTTCCCAAGGGTAATAGCAAGTAAGTGAATGTAATGGATTCGACTGGAATTCGAACTCAGATCTCCGATTCTGAATCAGACCATATACCCAAATTAGTAGAAATGTGTCTACCATGCCAGCAAATTAAAATTAAATTGCGGAATCTTTTTGATACCTACCTCTAAAATATTTTTACATTTAAAATTTTATATATACAGGGAGTCCATAAAGTTCGTGTGCCCTTTAAAAAAATTGTAAATCTATTTATATTTGCGATAGAAATAATCTGTAAAAAATTTTATGAAGATTAATGTACCTAGTTTTAATTATAGCTAATTAACTAATGGGATTTCAGGCATTACTATAAATTAGTTGGCAAATATTTTCCGTGAAATGCAAATCGTATTACCCTTTGTATTGCTAATAATGGAGGACATATGTAAAATTAAATAAAATTTCAATAAAATCTTAAAAAATATAGATTTA
>CAHIKZ030000147.1:530000-617500 GCA_903632075.3 Acanthosepion pharaonis
AGTCTAATGTAGATATTGGCCCACAATGTCAGGCAAAGTTTTATATTAAGTGGGTGAAAATGCTGTGCAACCTGATATAAGATGGTCAATTATTTCTGGATGTTTATAACAGTATCTGCATTTGGGGCTAACACCATTTTTTCCTAGGCCAGCTTGAAAATTTCTAGTTATCAAGCATTGGTTCTGTACAGTAAGTATAAAATCAACGGTTACGGGTTTTAACGCGACAATACTTAATCACAGATAGGGACTTTTTTTTTTGTTTGTTTTTTTTTACATCATCGTGTTCGGTACGGGCACAGAAGTGGTCATAAAGAGGCTTATCTTATCATCGTTTCTGCATTTGGTACAAAGCATTTACTTTTGCTTTCTCTTTTAGGTTCTTTGCCCCTGGGTTAGTTATATTATGATTTACTTTCACTTCTTCACCGACTTGAAATTTCTTTTGAAATCTATTGTCTTCCTTTATTACAGCCTTATTTTTTTAAAATTTCTTTCATATAATCCAATTATCTTTGAATACCAATTATTCTAGTTGAACTAATCCTCTACCTCATTCTAATCTGGACACATACAGACGATCAACATCGACCTTAGGATGACGAATGCGGTGCCAAATGAGAAGTGTTATCGTTTTGGCATCCATTTGTTTCATATCAGCTATGGTTCAAATAAGTATTTTGAAACTGAAAGTGTTTATGGCATATTTTCTGTTTTGTGAATTCAAGAATGTATTTAACATAAGAGTCACATGCCTGTAGTATTCTTTTATTGTTTTCTTTTCCATTTGGGTATGCTGTACTCCATTTATAGGCTTCTTCTTGTTCCAGTTTTCCTATTCTTTGTGGGAAAAGCTAGATCTATGAAGGCGTTTCAGTAATTCCCCCATTTTGAATATTACTATTGCAGATTTATCTCATCTCAAATCTATACCATTGCCATTACTGTAACATTTTACAGTATTGAGACAAACCTTCAACTCATTACCGTCTTTGGCAAAAAGGTTGATATAATCCACATAGAATAGTCATTTTTACTTCGTATCCATATTTATTACTGTTTATTTGTTGCAAAAGTTGTATTAAGGACAACAGAACTGAAGGTGTGACTTTGGTGTAATGTAGTTTTTCACAGTTCCCTGCTATATTTGAGGAAATTTGTTATCACCAAGCAGACTTTGTACATTTCCAAAACCTTAAAGACCCAAGAGTGTGGCACACTATCAAAAGCTTTACGGTAAACTATCCAAGCTGTGCAGGAATTTCTAACTTTTCCCCTGAAATTTTCGAGGATCATATTTTTGATTAATAGATGACCTTTGCAAGCATATCAACATATGCGACATGCCTTCTGTTACAGAGGAAAAAATGTTGTTTTCATCGAGAAAAGAGTAATTGCTGATAGTCTGGTCAGATATGATCAATTTATTTATGGTAGAAATGAATGTTATTGGCCATTTATTCTTTGGATCATCTGTTTCTCCTGTTATTAGTAGGGGATATGTATGACTTCCAATGATCTATTCTGGAATTTCATTTGGATGTTAATTAGCATTGATGAAGTTTGTACAAATTTCTATGAATTGATGATTGACGGTGGAGTCAAAATTTAGTAGCGTTGTAATTTGTTGAAGATTTCAATTTTGGGGATTTTATTAGAGTTTGCCTTACATTATTCTTGGTTAGATTTTTCCATTTTTGCACAAGTTTATCCTTCAGTCTTTCTCGTTCTCGTTTCATCTACTCTTAAGATTATATTTCTTTGCTTTGCTTAAAATATTCTCCCAAAACGTTTTACACTTCTTCAATAGATAGTGGCTTTTAGCTTTTATAATTGCTTTTCCAATTCCCCAGTAAAACTCGTGTTCTATTTGGAATACCTTCTTTTGTCGATAGAATCTACAGCGTTCTCCATATCGTCTTGTTGTCCCTGACTTTACTTGTAATTTCTCTTTAAGTATTCCTTGATTTGTGGAATTTCATTTACTTCTTTAATTTTATATTTCTTCTTATACTTCTTACTTTTCTGTGTTGAAACATTTCTATTTCTTGAAATCTAATCTAGTGTCGTCAATTTCTCATTTTGTCTGGTGTTTCATCTTTTATTTATCTTGATATTAAGTTTTTCACTAGCTGTCAAAACTGTTGCGTATATGACATTTATTTCTTTGATGTTTTCCTGTGGTCTGTTAACAATATTTGCAATGCAGTGTTAAATGTTTGCACATTATGTTAACTGGATTTTGTAATTTGAACTTTTTTCCGAACTCTTCCTGACATTTGTGTATGATTTCCTTTGCTGATTATTCATATGATATGGTTTTTAGTTTCAGTGATTTCATCTCTGATTGTTTAGTTGTATATAATGTGCGTCATCCGTCGACCACAAGAGACCATGAAACTGCGCCCCAAATGTTATGTCTCAGCTGCTGGTGGTGGCGCAGCAACTGTTATGTCTCTACAGGCCCACATGGGAGTGACAGTCTCACTTGAGTTGCCAGAAAAAAGTTGAATGTAGCTGCCTTATGAACTCTGGCTACGCACTTTTCCTAAGGGTTTACTCCCGAATCCTTACCCTTACAGTGTATGCCTGCAGAGGTTTCAATCAGTGCTTTCATTCTCTTACATGAACTACCTCCTGGGTAGACTAGTTCCATTTACCTGAATATATATATATATATATATATATATATATATATATATATATATATATATATATATATATATATATATATACTCATAAACGTATATATGTTATACTGGATATCGGAGTAAACAGTGCAATATCAAATATAGAAATTATTTGAGAATTATTATTATTATTATTATTATTATTATTATAACTTAAAATTATAATAATTGAAAAGAATAAATAAAATTTACATATATATCAGTTCATCCCATAAGTTCTGTCCGAATTTTGAATAAAGTAAACAAGTGACCAAATGTTACATTTAATTACAGATTCAATCAACAATGTATTTTCCCTGATTATCTATGACTTCCTTCCATCGATTAACAAGCTTTCTAATTCCATTACTGTAAAATTCTTTTGTTTTTGATTCGAAAAACTCACAAATGTCAGTTTTAACCTCTTCCTGTGTTACAAAAGCTGTTTCTTCCAAATGATTCTGTAAGCTACGAATCAACAATGGTAGTTTGAAGGAGCAAGATCGGGAGAATAAAGTGGATGAGGAATTTTCTCCCAACCAAGTTCTTTGATCTTTTGTGAAGGGATTCTTGCTGTGTGGGGTCGCGAATTTTCCTGATGAAACATCACCTCTTTTCGATTCACTAGAGCAGTTTTTTTTCCCTCAAAGCTTGGTTCAAACGCTCTAATTGCTGACAGTATATTTGAGCATAAATTGTTGCATTAGGTGGTAAGAATTCAAAGTGGATTATTCCTTGGCGATCCCACCAGATTGAAAGAAGATCCTTTTGCCCATGAAGTTCCGTTCTCGGCTGTGGCTGGGGTCCTTCCCCTTTACCAAACCACTGTTTACGACGCTTAACATTTCGATAAAAGATACATTTTTCGTCGCCAGTCACAAGTCTATCCAAAAAAGGTGACACAAGTTGGCGAGAATGGAGAGAAAAGCAGATGTCAACTCGGGATTTGAGGTTGTTTTCAGACAATTCAAGAGACACCCATTTTCCAAGTTTAGGAATTTTTCCAAGTTGTTGAAAATGACGACGAACACTTGTATGGTTTGAACTGAGAAACACTGCCAATTCCTCAACTGATAAAGCAGGATTTTCTTCGAGGGCTGTTTCAAGAAGCGTTTCATCAAACTCAACTAGACTTCCGGTTCAATCTTCATCTTCAAGTGTGAAATCTCCATCTCTGAATTTTGCAAACCATCTTCTGTAAGTTCTTTCATTCACACATTCCTCTCCATAAACTGAGTGAATGTTTCTAGCGGCTTCGGCTGCTGAGTTTCCTTTCTTGAACTCATAAAGCATTATGTGCCTCAAATGATTTTGGGTACTTCCATGTTAGCAGGGTCTTAATCCAACAAAATTTACTTTTATTGTTCTTTGAAATAACATTTGATCAGTTTAAATGCATCTAAACATAAAAATAATGTTCAGCTCCATTAGACATTATAACATACACTCGAAATTTCGTTGATTTTCACAAAAAGTTAAAAATCGGACAGAACTTATCGGATGACCTGATATATACACACACACACACACACACACACATATATATATATATATATATATATATATATACTAATAAACATATGCATATATATGTTATACTGGATATCGGAGTAAACAGTTCGTTATCAAATATAGAACTTATTTTGCAATTATTATTATTATTATTATTATTATTATTATTATTATTATTACTTTAAATGATAATAATTGAAAACAATAAATAATATGTGTGCGTGTGTGTTTGTAAAATTATCATCAAATATATGATATTTTCATTGAATATGTGGAAGATAAATAATCGAAGAAATTGACTATTCTGAACCAATAATAAATGTTGTAAAAAAAGAAAATTCGTCAAAACACAAAACGCCTTTCCTATGAATTTGAATAGACGTTCTCGTCCAAAAACATGTTACATTATTTTACATTGCAATCAATAAATAAGAAATGGTTAAAGGAATAAAATTATAGTCAAATGTTGTTAAAATGTTTGAATGATAAATGATACAGAAAGAAAGCAACTTTATTAAAAAAAAAAAAGAAAAAATATTCAGATAAACAAGCCAGGCACTACTACTCGAAATGCTTTTCTTACAAAATTTATGATCTCTTTAATAAAATATTTTTAAAAAATTGTATAATTATTCGTGTCAATGTATAATTAATTTGACAAATCCAAAGTTAAATTTTCTTCCTAGTGGGACAGTATTCTTAGTAAATGAAACTTGCTAATTAACACTTCATGCAAATATAATATAATCCATGTATACCACACTTATCTTGAAAAATATACAAATATGTATTTCAAATAAATTTAAAAAATTATAAAAATGCATAATCATATAATAAAATTCTAATATAACCAAAAAAGTAAAATACAATAAATATATTTTTGTTGTTGCTCTTCTTCTTCTTCTTCTTCTTCTTCTTCTTATTATTATTATTATTATTATTATTATTATTATTATTTCCATTGTTTTCTATTGTATACACATTTTTTCCGGGTCCCAACCAGAGACCTAAGGTAGAAATGATATTATGATATTTTCCACTGACACATCATGTATAGACAAACCCCCCGTTGTAATTGTGAAAATTATTTTTCTATTTCTTTATTTTTACATGGCATAACTTCAGTGTGTCTAGCAAACACTTTTCCGTTTAAAGCAGGGTTCTAAGTTATTATTATTATTATTATTATTATTATTATTATTATTATTATTATATAGCAATCCATATGAAAAATACGGATGTTTTCAATTCATAATCAGTGAACTGCTGAAACAACCATTATATGGTCTCTTGGAAGAACGGTAAAAAATATGTAATCAAATCATATACTCTTCAGCCTATTGTTGGAAAGATGACGAAATTAATCCAGTATGCAGTTAGTCCTAAGAAGACACTACGTTTTCATCTTTACATCAAATGACTGGTTGTTAATTTTTTCGGGTTGAGATCTCCACTAATTTCCCGGAAGTCAATCTCTTTCCATGAAGGCACCAACAGCATTGTAGACTGGTCAATATAAATTCTTCATTAGTTTGGATCTCATGTTCTCTTGTATTTAGACTGAATGCAACTGCGCCGTTACTCGATTTTCTTGGTAATTCGCTGCAAATTCTTTGGTAACACATATTCACAAATCTGCAGATTTTTTTCTCTTTAGATTTCTTTATTAATGTCATCGGTTGTGTACGAATACCAGCAACGTTCAGTAAATAATCCACTGTCATTTTTAGGTAGATTTATTCCTTGTTCTTTTCTCTATTGTCAAATATTACTGAGATCATAAAATTTTCGAAATATTGCAATGTCCTTTGAGATCATTTCAAGTGATTCTCAGGATTCGTATTTTCTATACTGGGAGTTTTCCCAACATCTTAATTGAGTGCGTGCATTATACACACACTCAAGTAAGCTGAAAAATCGAATCATCCTTGATAATGGCTAAAGGTATAGCCGAAAGCGCTCGGAATTATGAAACATCTGGACAGTTTTTACACTCTTTGTCCCGGAAAGAAAGCACTTGCTCGGACACAAGAAGAATTAAATAAAAGCTTAATCTTAGTACCTTGTCTATCGTTTTTAATGAAACATGCATAAACAAAGGATTGCTGTCAAAATATACAACTCTCTCTCTCTCTCTCTCTCTCTCTCTCTCTATATATATATATATATATATATATATATATATATATATATATATAATGAGAATTATTTTATCTTTAACGTTATTTCACTATCATTGGTCCTTTATTATGAAAGTGATTAATCAACTTTTAGATGATTGCCGGTATTGATTGATCATTTTTTCCATGTCACATATTTTTGATTATGTAAGGCCGACATATATTTCGAATTTTAGTGGATTGTTTATATTATCCGACGTTACCAAGGGCCATGCCCTCTATGGCTTAGTACTGATCGGTCTCAACATTGCTTAACTTCGTTGATGAAAATGAAACTGTTGTTTTCAGCGTGAATTCCAGGATCGTGTAAAAACATTTTCATGTCAAATATATATATATATATATATATATATATATATATATATATATATAAATTTGAAAAAAAACAAAACAAATATCTGTAATACGATTCTGCAAATACAACTCTCAGTCCATTGACTCATTTTTTCCTGTGTTTTGGAGATGATCACTTTGAAAATTTTCATTTAGAAACTCATATAATTATTTCTAAATTTGAATCTGTTCGAATAAACTTATCGGATGAAGTTTAGAGAAACGGCGCAGAACTTGAAAGAATTATATCTGCGTTGAACATTATACTCTCCTTTTATTATATATTACAACAATCGACACCAAATGGACGCCTCTGTTTATATTTGAAATAATTTTATTATACTCGGTGAAATTACTTTGGAAGATTTGATTTCGATTTAAAATACGGAAATGTTTGGAAACCACTTCTATATATTACTTCTACTTCACATTTTACAAACTACCGCTGCATACGATAAAACATGACTATGAATGGAATTCAATACATTATTCGTCATAACGGATATCTTGGTTGAATCCTAATAGTCTTATATTCTTTTCTAAAGCATGTCCTTCCATTGAGCTAAGAATAAATCATTGAGTGTGAATATTTTATTTATGTTTATAGTTATTAATTCACATAAGCAATTTGGTTTTGCATTGAATAAGGAGAAATGTAGAGCGTTTATTTATAAAGAAAGAAATGAAATTGATTGATAACTTATTGTTCTTAATTCAAAATCAACGAGAGAAGAAATCTACACAATTGATCATATCCTTGCGGCTTTTCATTTTGACGATATTTAAAACGGGCTTTAACGTTTTCAGTGAAGTTCTTTTGCTATTAATATACATCACATATGTAAAAATTACAGTTGACTATATGTCATTCTTATCTTGTAGCAATATTTTAAGTATTTAAGCGGAATTTTCAAATTTATATCATTATATAATTTACTGAATACCCGCAACTTATTATGCTATGATAAAACATATAAATCTTACTTATTATAAAGCGCAGATTTTGTGTGTGTGTGTGTGTGTGTGTGTGTGTGTGTGTTGTACGTTTATATATTGGATCGGATTTCCTACATTTTTAAATCGATTTCAACAAAACATCACTGGACTGCGTAAAATTACCTTGCGGTTGTTCTGACATCGCCAAAAATTCGAGAAACACAATTGTTTTTGCACGAAATCAATTTGCAAACACGATAAATCACGATTCTGTCGCAAGAATGAAAGGGGGACAACTCATATCGAGTTATACTTATAAAACTCAGGTTGTTTGTGTGTGTGTGTGTGTGTGTGTGTGTGTGTGTGTGTTGGTTTATATATGGGATCGGATTTCCTATATTTTTCAACCGATTTCAACAAAACTTCACTTTTTTTGGCAGGTAGTGTTTCTTATTGTCTTGCACAATTTTTTCTTTATTTTTACATTCAGAATGCAAGACAATTGGTTATAATATAATTCTATTCAATCGATAGACTCATAACGATTGAAAACAATGTTTTTATTTGAGTTTGGGTTTGACCAATTCGTAAAAAAAAAAATCTTATTAAGACATGCGTGTCCGTCAACCTTAAACAATAAACTTTGTCAATTTTATTTTTCAGTCTTCATGATGGTCGATACCTGATCTATCTCTTACTGTTACATCCTCGGGCAACGCCGGGCTCTACTACTATTACAGAATATACGAAATGGTCATAAACATTTTAAACGAACAATCCAAGGCCGTATCAATACGATTTAAAAAGAAAACTTTAATGTGACATACTCCATATTTTTTCAACTAGTTTTCGAATTCGGTCATCGACTGATTTTCTGAATTGTTTCTCTATTCGCAACAGACCGTACAGTATACATAAAAGAAATCCAATGCCCAGTCTTCGATTCACAAATATAATATTTACTCTTACTGTTCAAACAGAGGGCCAATTCATCAAACGATTGTATTTGAAAGCAATTGTATTCATATATCTGTTATTTTTCATCAACGAATGTGCTTGACTCCTTGTGTGCTTACAAATAACAATATATAACAGGCTTTCTCAATAGCATACAGGGTTTACTATTCATCGATCTCATCACGATCTATTATCACACTTCAAAACATAGTGTCATTCTCTTCGTGATGTCTCATTCTACAAGCTCATGGTACCATCAAGATCCAGAGTATATTTGTTGGTGAAAAGAGCATTTAAAAACGCTGTTTCCAACTATTCTATTACCAATTCATTTCATTCAATTGTATGTAATATAACTTGTAAAGCCTGTCTAGATATTGGCCTCATATGATTCGCGACTTAATATAGGCCCAGGCATATTCAACATTTTCTGTTTGCTAAAACTCTTAACAATACCATAGTCTGATAACATCAATTTTATTCTCCTGTTATGTGACAGAGATTGGCAATATACATTCCCCATCATTTCTTTATCAGACATTTATCGATCTTGTCAAGGATTATTAAAGACCATTTCTATCTTCCGAACCGTTTGGTATTTCTGTTTGTAACATTTTTCAATCTCTGACCTCATGACGTATATCAAATCAGCAATACCAACCATGTGGAAGCTATAAACGCCGACATGACTATTAATTTGAGGTTTCAAAATTTAGAATATTCCAGGCAAATATTAATCGCTTGATTAAATCTGTGTAGAATGAACTGGATTTCATCCGACGTGTGCAGATACAGGTTGCCACAATTCATTCAATGAACCTTTACTTTGCAATAATATTTATAAATGTGTAAAAGAAGACCTACCTAAAAAGAATTAAGAGACGTTGTATCTGCAACTTAAATATTTTGATTGAATATACAGCCTTGTTGAAAATAATTGAAACAAAGCGAATAATTCTGTTATTATTTAATTTTTTCGTATTTTTCTAAGGAAACCTGACTAAATGCACATGCTAGTACTTGGGGTGTCCAATTGTTCCTTGCAAAAGAGAAAAATATGTTTGCATTTCAACCACTATTTTTGTTTGGTATGCACATCTGGTAGGACAGTGATTGTTGGTTTCCGGAATTCCCCTCTTTGCTTTCACTGAAACCTCCATTGAACATTGAAACATGGCTATTGACCAATACCCTATACTTAGATAGGGTAAATGTCACTATTGAAGAATAGTCAGCATCACAGAATAGGTAAGTTTGGAAAGCCCGCATATGGCAGAACAAAGTTGTTGATTTTAACAACATTATCATACTTCAATGTTAGACTGTGTAAATCTGTGAATTGACCACTTGTCGATTGACTAACCTTGGAAATTGAAAGTAAATTTAACTATTTCAGAAATTCTAGCTTAACAACCCAAATCAAGAGGTCAGAGTAACAAATGGTTAGTACAGAGACGCTGATATGAACAACCTTATTCAACTGGGACATTTGACATTTTAAGTTTGATACGTTTCTTTCGCCTATACGCTGTCTTTGGACATTGTGAGTAAATTTAATTCTTGCGAAACAAATCAAGAATGAAAACCAGCATATTGCTAATATAAAATTTATCATATGAACAGCCTTGAGGTGAGGCTGTGCAATTCTACTTAGAATCGAGGCTGTATAATTCTCATTTCAGTGATTAGATGTCATGGGATTCGAATAGTAAACTGGTTCAATTGATAATGTCAGAAATATTGTTCCCATCAAAATTAAGAATGCACATTGTGTTTATAAATTTGAATATTACGAATACGGCCTCATGTTACCTGTAGTTTGCCTGATACATAAAGTTGACGAATTACTGATGTTTGTGCTGTTATGTAGTCACATGTCATCATGAACCGCGGTTATGAGCATAAAGGATTTGTTCAAGAAAAAAATCACACCAGATTATGCGGTTTATCCTGTAACTAAGGGCAGATCAGCATAGTTGGAGAATAAACCACAGAAGTGCTCTATAGATTGAGAAGGAGTCTGTAGTAGAATTTGGTTTGTCGCCTTCTTTGACGGGTTTACAAAAACGAGTTATTTTTTTTCACAAACTTTACTATATATATATATATATATATATATATATATATATATATATATATATATATATATATATATATATATGGGGGGCGGTTAGCATAAATTAAATCCTCGTAAAATTTAAAATAGTTGAGCCAAGTTGAAATCCCAGCCGACTTCTGTTCATCTTTGCTAATGCCATTGGAAAAGACAGAAATACATCTTGCACAATCAATGTTAATTAGCAAGGCAGACTGGGCTTTCTTGACTTGGCTGATGGCCATTCTTTGATAATTACATATCTTGTTTCAAACCTGAGGAGAACTGTTTGAAAAATCAGGTCTGAAAATTACTGAGTGCACTTGGTTTTACAAAGACATACCTTTAAGGAACTCATTTATTGTTAGCCTATCAATTCATTTCAAAACATATAAATCAAAATCAATCGAATAATCCATTATATATATATATATATATATATATATATATATATATATATATATATATATATGTGTGTGTCTGTATCTGTATGTGTGTGTGTGCGTAATTTTATTTGGACAGCAAAACCTCTTTTATACAAGTTTAATTAAATACGACGCGCATGGTAATGTGGAATGTTTTTCTTATATATTTTTCTACTGTTTTATATTTTTTATAGATATAAACGATTTACAAATTGTCCGAATGTTCCACATATCCGAGCGCTTTCGGCTATACTTTTAGCCATTATCAAGCGTGATTTTATTATTATTTTATTGGAATGTATAGATTTTTATGTATGTATCTAGAATTATAGGAATGTTTTATTTTCCAAACAGGGTCAGCACAGTGTGTGTGTGTCTAATCTAGATATCATATATACACATTTTTCTTTTCTTCCTTGTGAGATAACAGACTTGGCAAAAATCTCAGAATAAGATGTTAATATTTTCCTGTGTATGGATAATCCAATTATGAATGGTAATCTTTAGACTTATTAAATAATGGAAGATTCAAATCGGTGTTCTAATTAATATCCAGTTGCTCCAGGAACGTGAGATATTACATTGAACTTAGTATTTGCCTCCATTATATATGGACATGACAATAGCTGCGTAAGCTCTCAAGATTCTCGAGCCAGAGAAATTTGTGTAGGTGCCGAAAACATCGGTCAATTTTCTTCTCAGTTTGTCAGTAAATGAATGAACGTCATATAAAAGTTAGCTGCTCTTAAGAAGAGAGTCGAAATAATTGCGTAAAATAAGCGAACATGTATCCTCTGTGAGCTGAGTCCCTTTTAAGTACGAAAGATAAAAATATATTCGGAATGTCGATCATCCATTAACATGTCACCATTCCGCTCCTTTTGGGTCATTTTACATTCGCAAGTATCCAGAATAATGCTATACATTTGTCCATTCTTTTCTGAGATATCATGTCCGTTTCTGAAATATGGCGTCTTCATCGTGAATTGACTCTATGCTCCCTTGACTTATTTTTTCTGTAGTTCACCCTTTTAATATCAGGGTCTTCATAAAAAATGACAGCAGAGAAAATACATTTGCTTTACTGCCCTGTCGTTCCATTCCTAATGCAGTGTAACATTATTCCTAGTACTTCGTCTGCGTCAGTATAAAAGCGTGAAAAATAATTCTACGTGAGAATGTCATAAATTAGGTGGATATGAATTTGAGAGTAACAAACGTCTTTTGACAAATCTGAAAACTCTAAAATATTTCTAGATTTGCCACTGGAATTCCATCCAGCATATTAGCCGCTGTGCTAAATAACCTAAGTTCTAACTCCACCTCATCGTTCTAAGTAGTCCCCTTTTTTCTACACTGGCTCACAATGATCTCAAGAAAATATACATAGCAGATGTAGAACCCGCTAATCTAAATCCACGAGGATTTTAGCTAGATCACCTCAATTTATAATGTTTTCTATGGTTGACAGTAGAAACTGATATCTTAATCAAAATCAAAGGATTCATGTCGGGTTGTTATGCAAGAATTATTTGGTGTCATATTTAGAATCTATCGTTAAATGAATCACTGTCCAAACATCCATCCCACTTCATATATTTTATTTTTTATTTTTACAACAAAAACATACACAGATTCCTGAAATTTTAAATAATCACTCGTTAAATAAGCTATATCCAGTATTTCCGGGTTTGTTATTCAAATGTTGATTTTTAAAATAGTCTTCACACCACCAGAAATTCTGGAGGTACATAATCTTAGTGGCAATATTCCACTGGTTAAACCTGGGGGAGTACTCAGGTTAATAAATATGAGGGTGTTCAAAAATTAATTATGTCCTGAATGTAAATACATTTTTCGATATATGTTATTGAAAAATATAAATTAAATTTATTCAAATACATTTTACCAAAAAGTAATAATATAAATTTTCAACGACTGACAGCCAGCTGGAAATTATATATCTGGTTCTATATGCCATATTTAAAGGGGTCTGTGGATTTAATAAAATAATGTTGGAAAAACTGTTTTGATAAAAATGAAAATCTTTAGGGGCTAAATCGGTCAAGTACGGTGTATATGGAGTATCACTTATCCTCAAGATTCTATTTTTCATTGGGTGTGTTTTGCAGTTTGTGCTAACATTGACAGGATGGAGAAGAGCATATTTTCTATTACACAACAGCAGGGAAAGTTCGACTTACTGCTTTGTTTACTGTGAATAAATATCAACAATGATCGTCCTTTTCCGTTCCTGTAGATCGTAACGGTGATATAATTAATATTACAGCAGACTCAAAAAATATATATTTTTGTATGGAGTCGCGGTTTGGCGTTCAAAGAGATTTCTGATTTTTTGATGACCGCAGTTGTTTGTTGGTTTCTGCTGACATGCAAATCCTATTTTTCATCATTTGTTGAATGGATGAGATGATTAAATATTTCACTGTTCTACCATTCACCTTTGGTTCCGTTTTAGCTGATTAACTTATAATTCATCACTGTAGAAAACTTAATTTCATTCAATACATCACTATATAAGAAACAAAAGATATTTTCTTACATTTTGGCAAATTTTTAAACCCAGTCAGTCAGTGAGGTTGAAGTAAAGCTTTGATTCTATGTCACCTTCTTCTCATACATCAACTCCGATTTTCTTCTAAGTAATATAATGGAAATCTTGGTAAATATCGTTATTCCACGTTATGAACATGCGAATTCTACTCTAGATGGTGATATCGCGTATGCAAGAAGATGCAAATAAGGAATATACACTTTGAAATAGACTCACCAATCCGAAAATGCCGTATACTATCTTTTTTTCATACAATGAAACATTACAAAAATCTTGACCGCGGGATAATCTTCAATTTTCTACTTTCCGTCCATAATTGCACGAATCTATTCACAATTGGATTATGTAACGAGAACGTAACATGTCGGAAATATTTTACCGCCATTTGTATTCATACCTTGTAGAAAGATGGATGGCCTATTCTTGTTATTTTCATTCATATTCACACATAAACACGTATACGGTCTTTTATATTGATAGGTTTCTGCGCAGCATATGCTGTGTCATCGAAATGGATTTTATGGTTTCGCGGCTGAGTGAAAAAAATCGAACTGAATTTATTTTTCGGATATTATTCGAATATTATTTCCTTATTTCAATCAAATTTATATCTTTCTTTTTTTTTCTTTCTTTCTTATTTATTGATGGTGCCCAACTGATCATGCTATATTGTGCCGTCGACAAAATAAAATAAGGCTCATGCGCGTAAGTAAAGATATAGTATTGCGACAATTTACTTATATTATATATATATATATATATATATATATATATATATATATATATATATATATATATATATATATATATGTGTGTGTGTGTGTGTGTGTGTGTGAGCATAATTATAATTATATATTTATATATATATATATATATATATATATATATATATATATATAGTACAGGTAATAATAAGTTGGTACATAATCTAAGTGGACCCTAATAAAATTAAAATTTTTTAATTTGTAACAAATATATATATATATATATATATATGTGTGTGTGTGTGTGTGTGTGTGTGTGTGTGTGTGTGTGTGTGTGTGTGTGTGTATCTATGTATAAATGCACATTTCATTGAAAACGACCAGCAAAGGTGTTTTTTTATTTATTTTTATACAATTTCTTATGCGATCTAATAATTGTTTTTTTCTTTTCGTATGATAAATTATATAAAAAACTGTATGAATGTTCTTTTTATCCGAGCGCTTTCGGCTATACATTTACCTATTTTCAAGCGTTATATTTTAACTGTTAAAATAGGAAATAATTTGATGTATGTATGTTTTCATTTTTCAAAAAAAGGTCAGGATACTTTGACACTTTTTATATAATTTATGATCCGAAAAGAAAAAAAACAAATTAGATCGGATGAGAAAGTGTATAAAAAAACTAAATGAACCTTGTCTTGTCTGTTGGTTTCAATGAAATATACATGAAAGAAGGATTGCTGCCTAAATACACCCCCCACACACACACATATATATATATATATATATATATATATATATATATATATATATATATATATATATATATATATATATATATAAAGTAGTAAAAGGAGATATGCAAATTAGCTGCTATCTTGCGAATACGATATACAAATATAAAAATGAAATCCTTTTGTCAAAATATATAGAAACTAAAAGTGAAAGAGAATCATTGTTTCAAGCGTGGTAGATAATGAAAATGATAAAACGAAACAAAAGCAAAAATGACAATATGTGCATTGAAAAGAAACTGCAAATTACAGAAATTAAGAACAAAAGCATGAAATTAATTCAAACTGTCACAACTTTGATTCATTCCTTTTGACAAAACTGACATTAAGGATAGATAACTGGAGGGTCCAAAATAAACAACTGTCCATTTATCAACTCATTTTTCTGACATTATAATATATCAGCTTTATTCCTTGTTTATCTTTTTAGTATTTGCTGTAAATTTCTATGATCTTTCATGTTAGGAATATTTCTGAATATCATTCGATACTTTGCCTGAGCACAATTTTTGATATATTTCTGTTAATATATCTACTGAAGCTGGTTTCCAGTTTATTATGTAACTGAAATTTTCTTTTTCGTTTGGTTGAATGCTAATATGACTAGTTTTCCAATGAGAATAATCAACATTAGGTGTTCCTTGTGCTTTTGAAACTCATCACATTTCATGGCATCGCGCTCTTTTAAGAGACCCGGATGTTGTGTAACATTTTGCCAATTTCATATGGCATGTACTTTCAAATTTTTCTTTATTTATAACTTCTGTTTTCTTGATCTACTTTTTCCACGACCATTTGATTAACATATTTTTTCTAAATTCGGGAGAAGTTCCCATTGAAATGTTTTGTATTTCAGAAAAATATTGATTCAACAGATTTTTCTTAATGTTTTTTTTTTTTTATATTATTTTCCATCCAATGAAAAACCCAAATACTCTCATGCTAGAAATGGGTTTGCTGCATGGATATAAGAGGGGGGATTATGTGTAGATTATGCGGATATTATATGTTATATAACTGGTGAGTCTAGGTTTGAAGTCAATATTGTAGTTATAGATACAGAAAACTATCAGATGTTTGATTGACAAAGAAACATTTCTGGTAAAGGGTCTATTGAAGTGGAAATCCCGGCATTTGTCGACCTTGTGTATTTGACATGGCGTGGCCTAGGTGTGAAGTGGTTTGAACTTGTGGATCTAAAGTCTAAATCTCGTTTGAACATTTGCCATGTAAATAGCGAGATTAACGAAGGTTAGTAGTTTCCTTTGAGTGAAATGGTAGTTATGTTTACATATAATTTATAATCCACAATGCTTCTTTATTTTTCTACTTCTTTTTTTGTGCACCGTGTCTCTTCATAGCGTAGGCGATAATGGCTCTCCACCACTTCCTGCCCCTTGTAGCTCTTAATTAATTGTGTCTTTCTGTTATTTCTTCTAAACCCTGTTTCGCAATCCATTCACTCAAGCTCACTCTGTATGTTATGCTTTATTTTCCGCTTAACCAGACTGGACGATGTCATCTTCCGCTTTAAATTTAGACACCCCAACCTTACCCTGAATTGACATCTGTGAATGTAACCGAGATATTGATACAAATTATTAACAGCTTACGCACCTTTCTCTTTAAAAAATTGCTCTAGCCGTTACCATAGAAATTTTGATTTTAATAATGAATATGCTTATAAAACACGTAAATTTCAGAAATAAGTTATTCCAAAAAAAATTCGCTTGAAGATGGAACAGAGCTTAGTAATTTAATTCAATTTAATTCTAATAATTATATTGAAGTTTTCGGCTCTTGTTTTGAAACATGAGAACTCTTATGTAGCGTGTTGGAATCATATTTTTAAATAAATAATTAAATATATATATATCAAATATGTGTTGCAGTTCAAATTTATTTGTATGAAGGATTCATTGTATGTAATATCTATCTATCTATCTATCTATCTATCTATCTAAATATATATATATATATATATATATATATATATATATATATATATATATATATATATATATACTGAATGAAAAGTCTGACAATTATTTTAAGACATTTTTATGTTTATAAATTTTTTGTTCTATAGAAAGTTAAAGTTATAAGCATAAGAAATGTCTTTAAAAACACACACATACACACACACACACAGACATATCTGTATGTATGTGTGTGAGCGTATATATATATATATATATATATATATATATATATATATATATAATACATTTTTGAAGGAACAAATGCTGCTAGTGCACACTAAGTCCACACGCAAACACATACACATATATGTGTATGTGTGATGTGTATGTATGTATTTAATGAAAGTTAAATCTTTGGTTTTTTGAATTTGGGTTAATTAAGTATCGTCTTTGATTAAATCTCATGAGTCTATTTATAGTTTAGTTTAGATTTCGCCATTGTTTACACAATCAAATTCAGTTTAGTTTGATTTCTGTTATTCCATAGCGACATACTATCCAAGGAATGAAATGAAGAAACCTGCCTAAGGTCTATCAACCGAATCCATTCCAATATCACCTTCATCAGAAAGCAATCTGTTTAAACCAAAATCAGTGTCATTCTTTCTATTTCATTTCCATCTACTACAACCTACAACGCGGCCTCCAGGCGTCTACCCAACCTCCACCTCTTCATCGTCGTCCATCGCACGACTATTGATTACTAAATTACAATCATGAGGTATTCCTTATCACGTACACTTTCCTACAACTAATAGAGAGAATATGAGGCATTTTGTCTCCTAGGCGCGACATAACTTCATTTCGAAAGACCAGTTATGTAGGTGGTAGCGTGCTCACGGTAGATAACGGGCCGTCGCACGAACTAGGCCCTAAATGAGAATGCGAAGTGACATTCACTTTGCCGCGAGTCAACTGTCAAAACCATCGAAGAATCTCAGTTGAGACCATAACAGCAATTGCCGATTGCTAGACTGGCGCTGTAGAAAAGCTAGGTCAACTTGCATGCTCTCTGCTCGAACGGAAATCAAGTGCTATCGTCTTGAGAAATTTTCAAAAATATGCCGTTGGACATTGAAACTTAAGGAATGGTGTCGTCCATAAGTTATATAATCTATGAGTAACTTCCTGGAAAATGAGTGTATATTAAATAAACATATTTGGCTTGGACCACATCATGCTGAAACAGTGGTTCTGGAACGATCAAGGAAGTAAAACAACGTTCAGAATTAACATAAAATATAAAAAAAAGGTGCTGTAAGCTTGGATGTTTGCTGGTGGTAGTTAATTGATAACGGCTCGAAGTAAGGAATAAGAAATCCAGGTTTAAATTCAAGTAGGGTTAATTACATTTATGTGCAGATTCCATCGGTTGCACATGAATCGAAAAGAGATATAATCGCCAAAAAGTGCGACATCCCTCCCTAACAACACATACTGGTATCACCACGGTACGGTAATGGCCCATTCATAATGTATCAGGGGAAAGCCTATGAATAATGATAATAATAATAATAATAATAATAATAATAATTATTATTATTATTATTATTATTATTATTATTATTAACATTTTTATTATTATTATTATTATTATTATTGGAATGAATGGGCCATTACCGTGGTGGTATTAATATGTATAATAATAATAATAATAATAATAATGATAATAATTACAATTATTATTATTAATTATTATCATTATTATTATTATTATTATTATTATTATTATTATTATTATTATTATTATTATTATTATTATTATCGCTGCTGGTGTTGTTGTTATTATTATTATTATTATTAACATTTTATTATTATTATTATTATTATTATTATTATTATTATTGGAATGAATGGGCCATTACCGTGGTGGTACAATATGTAATAATAATAATAATAATAATAATAATAATAATAATTACAATTATTATTATTAATTATTATCATTATTATTATTATTATTATTATTATTATTATTATCGCTGCTGCTGTTGTTGTTGTTGTTATTATTATTATTATTATTATTATTATTATTATTATTTATATTGACTAATCCGACACTGTTATGCATTTTGACTGACTTTGAGTGATAACTTTAATTTTGGGGACTAGGAGGATGACAAATGGCCACAAATATAAAATATATCATGTTTTTTCTTTGTTTGTTTTCGTTTCTTTAAATAATTCCTTGATGTCCCTTCAGTTAACTTCTAGTGGGAGTGGGTGGTCTAATCTATAAAACTTGATAACTATCACTCTCATTGGAGTTACAATAATGTCGAGCATCTATCAGAAGGAATCATGTGACCGCCTTTCAACTTGTAAGCTATGCAAATTTTTATAAAATTTAAAATTATATAATTTTTCGTTAATATCATTTTAAGATCCTTCGATTTTATTTAACTTTAATTTAGTCCACATCTGACATCTGGTAGTGTTCATTGTGACTTAAAGTTGTAAAGATCAACTATTGATAATAATAATAATAATAATAATAATAATAATAATACTGGAAAATTTACAGGAAAAGAAATCTTAGCAGAGCAGAGATACATTACCGTAAAGCCTTTGATAATGTGTCACACTTTTGGATGTTTAAGAATTTACAAATATGCAAAGTCTCATCCGTGATAGTAAATTTCGTTAAACATAGCATGAAAATTTGGTTATCCACATTATACCAAAATTAAACAAGAGGAACTGCCACTTTAAACCACATGAATATCCGACGAGGAATCTTTCAATGAGAATCCCTGTAACCCCTATGTTTTGCTGTTTTAAATCCCAATTACGCGTGCACTAAACAATAATAGCTATGGATACAAACTCGACAAGAATGCAATCAATCACATACTCTGCATGGATGACCTCAAACTCTTTGCCACAAATGACAATCAGTTGAAGGCTCCCCTCAATAATGTAAAATGTTTCAGTGATGATATATGTATGGATTTCGCATTAGATAAATGTGCAAAACTAACATTCAAAAAAGGGAGAATTACAAAAACAAATTCAATAGTTTTAGATTGTCAGTAAAAATTTAGAGAATTTGAACAAGAAGAAAGCAATAGGGACCTAGGAATTAGCTAAAGAGATAGATTACAGCATCGGCAAATGAAGAAGAATTTAACTACAGGCGTGTGCGTCTAGTACTGAATACTAAACTGAATACAAAAAAAAATAACATAATATAAGCCATAAACACTTTGCTTGTCCTTATGATGCAATAGAGTTTCAACATCCTTAACTGGGATATAGCTGGCATTAATCGTGTGGACGTCAAGACAAGTGTTTCTCACTTGCCAACGCATGAATCATCCCAGGGATGATGTTATTGTATGTGCCCAGATCCGAAGGAGACAGAGGTTTAGTTCAACTAGAACTGTATTACAAATCTACAACAGCTGACCTTCAAAGATAACTGGAATCGACAAAGGACAGTATGATAATCTATGTCAAAGAACATTAAATATATAAGAAACTTTATTCCACAATAAAATAAGCAAACAAATTCAAAATGGAGTTTCAATTCGGTGAAGAAATGCAAATAAAGCATAATACACCGATTGTTGCTGCAAAATAGTTTCAAAAGAAAGCAAAGGCAAATGCAACCGACCAGATACATAAACAATGAAAAGATAAAAAGATTAAGACTCAATACTCTGCTCGCACCAAAGAAGATGATGTGGAAAAACCCCGTACGCATCAGTGGTTACCGAGTACAGGATTAAAAGCTGAAACCAAAAACTTTTACACTTGTTGCACAGGACCAAAGCACCCTAACTAGAACTTACCAAACACACATGATGAAAAATTGTTAGCCCAAAATTCAAGTTCTGTGATAAATATCCAGAAACAATTGACCATCTTGTATCAGGTTGCATGCTACTGGCATCCACTAAATATAAAATCCGTCATGACAGAGTGGGCCAATTTCTGCACTGGGTAACTCTACAACTACTAAGGAAAGGAAATTGAAAGAAATTGATATGAACCGCACCCAGAGCCAGTTACGCAGATAGGGGCCTGTAATAATTTTATGGGACTTTACAATACACACAGACAGAACAATCAAAACTAACCAACCAGTCATTTGATTACAGGCCGCAACCACAAAATGTTCCTTCTTATTGACATGACAATCTCTGCAAACTGCAGTGTATCATTGAAAATTTTCAAAAATACATTAAAATACAAAGATATTGAACTCTGAATCTTAAAAATGTGGCTCTTAAGGACACCAACAATTCCCGTAGTATTTGGAGCCCTTGGCTTGATTAGAAATTATTCCAATATACTCATTGAAGCCATTCCTTAGAGAAATACAAAAAGATATTATCACAAGTACAGCCAACGTCTTACGAAAATATATGTGACTTTTGTAAAATACATGTGATTCTTTTTTTTCCTTTTTTTTTTCGAAAATTCGCTGTGGAAAATGTCATGATGCAATTTCTAAACTTAGGTCTCTGGTCGGGACCCGGAAAGTGATAAGTATGCATCATAAATCAAAGGAAATTAAATAATAACATAGCAAGCAAGGAATTTGTAAAACTGTCGAATTATAAAAATGTGAAGATGTACAAAAAGTATAGTAACATTCATAGTAGTTGCGCTATGAATGATAAAAAGGAACAACACAGCACATTGCAAAAATCCCTGAAAATCACAGCTTAAGAGAAACACAAAAGATTGTCTTGATAAATACAGCCCAGACACGAAGAAGAACTTTGCCCATTGAATGCTAATGATTTTATGGGAGTTAGAAAAACAAATTATGAAATGTAGGTAAATACCCTTACCTAGCTTAGGTGATCCTGCAGATTGATAGGTAGTGTGACCATAGCAGATATCAAAATGTAATGATGATGATAATAATAATAATATTTGAGCATCGAGAGGATATCATGATTGGAGTCTAACTGTCATCGTCATGGAAAAGAAGTATGCGAGCGGATTTCAAATTCCGGCAAAGTCAGTTATGCTCATTTTCCTAGTATTACCTTTGAAAAGAGACATGGGTCCATGTTCTCTCTCTCTCTCTCTCTGCCTTCCTCTCCCCCCTCTCTCTCTCAAACATCTATGCAACAAATGTATTGATAGACTGGGCCCTGGTTTTAGCCAGTTTGCGATAATGATTTGATCCAATAGATTTCACATTAATCAATCATAGGTAATTAAAAAAAAAATCTCTGAAAATCCATGATTGATTGCGTCCTAAAAATATATGTCATTAAAACAATCATGATTAAAGGAAAAGACCGTAGCAAGTAAGTTATGTCGAAGGGGCTTAGGACATAGTGCAACTACAGGAGCATCAACCATATAGACAGAGATTGCATTGCAAAATATTTTCTTTAATGTATTTCGAGTAGTCGTCGCTTTGAATAACGGAGGGGACATAATAACACAATGAAATGGTCGCAAAAAAGAACATTTTTTTAAGTTTTAGATTTAGGTGAGATGAAAGAACAAATTGTGCATTATGCTCAACTTCCATTCTACTTCTAAATAAAGAAAAGTATTTCAGCTGCAAAGAGCGTCGTGTTGCACTTTTATAGTAATCACTACTCAGAAAATTACAGAGTATAAATTCCTTTCGTATCTAACAAGAATAATCAAATTTTCTTTTTAAAAGCTGATTTCTATATCTTTTCTGTGTGCAATCTGGCAATTATAATGAAAGCTTATTAATATTTATAATTTTCCACATAAACTCACATTACGTAGCAGACTGATTCGTTAAATGAGACAACGTAATCTTAAGTATTATTCAATCTATTCATATAAAATAATGGCAATATACGCTTATTTACATACTCGTGATTATGCAAAAAACGTGCCAGCTGGTGTAACGTCAAAACAAGAAACGTCACTTAGGCTGCTTTTATATTTTATAAAAACTGGCATGGTATCGAATATTTAAGCAATTAATCATGTAATATATATATATATATATATATATATATATATATATATATATATATATATTTCAAGTATTAAAATATAAAGAGATATAATATACAGTGAAATTGTTCATGTTATTCAATGACATAATATTATAGAGTAAAAATTTATATATAATGATGATGATGATAATAATAATAATAATAATAATTATTATTATTATTATTGTTATTATTATTATTAATGCATAGACACCGTCGTTTTTATAGAGACATGATCACGTCGATGTCTGCATATCATCTATTATGCCAAGTCTGCATACGATTATGAATTGAGAGTTCTGTACAATCTTGTACATACATCGGACAAGAGATAAATTCTACAGAAAATAATGTGAAAATTCGCATAGCTGAAGCATTAGCAGCCTTGAATAAAATGTACATTTCTGATCTACCAGACAAAATCTTGCAAAGATACTTTCGTGACACGGCAGAGGCGGAGTTAATGTATGGTACCACTGATTAGATATTAACTAAAGTGTAAACCTACTTCGAATGCTGAGAGATATGCTTCACAACTGTTGAAGACAACATAACCAAATCACAACACTATGGACTCATTTAGATTTAATATAATTTTATAGTAGCATCGCTTCCTGTCACAACATATCCATACATGCAGCGAAGATAAACTTAAAATTATGCTAGTATATCAAACAGACAATTACTCTTACTACAAACACAAGAAAAATCTTCATAGAAAAATTAAAACAAGCACTAAACAAATCATATCCCCACACACATAAACGCACACCATACACACACATAGTGGCAAAACATACTAGTCGGGCCGCACAAACAAACACACCATACACGATACATGTAGCTACTGCAGAGATTCCTTTACAATAATATAATACACAGTATATACGTATGGAGAATGAATATATACACACTTACTAGCAAAATCAAACACATTAGACACATAAGAATTTTTTTTGGAGCGTGCGGTCGCAACGCTGAGGATGAATTTGTTTGCGAAGATGTATTCTCGCCATTTAAATCATTGACTTTTATATTTGTTTTTTGTATGAATGATTCATGTAATGTAAATTGAACTGCTCCACATTCTTGATATTAAATTAACTGATCCGACGTACAACTTTTGGATAAAACTGTGACATTCCTGTATTTATTGAACAATTTAGTTCATACCACCTTGACTGAAAAAGCTACCAGTACAAGAATTCTCCTATTACCATATAAGTACAAAAACGCACAATCTTAAAATTAAAAAAAATCAACCTCAACGTTGCGACCGCCCGCTCCAAAAAAAATTCTTACAATTAACAATAACACATTTCTAAAAACATTTTTTCGGATTACATCTATATTTTCGTTGTCCTGTTATTACCGAGAAGTAAAAAATAAAAACAAATCCATTTCTATACCTGAAGATGTCTGTATGAACAAACGAAAGCTTGTAAAAAACTGAAAAAGGTCTTATGTAACTGGAATTTATAAACAGGGATCATAACATTCATCAACAGGTTCGGGGTTAATGTACTTTATTAAATTTGTTTGCGAAGATGCATTCTCGTCATTTAAATCATTAACTGCTATATCTGTTTGTTGTACGAATGATTCATGTTATGTAAATTGAACTGCACCACATACTTGATATATATATAAATAATCTAATGTCATTTTCGAACAAAGTTCGTAGAGAACCATGCCAGATATGTGCTTTCGGAGTTTTGTATTTTGAGCTGTCACTTCCGTCTGTAAAGATCTCAGTGAGAAACTGCATTGTGAGTCCGCTGTGGCAATATGGAATATCATAGTAACGGGATAATATTGTCGTCCGTCCGGATTCTTAGACGAAGATCACTCCGTCAGACGGCATCAGCTGCAGTGGAAATCTTAACAGTACATACAATATATGTAATGAAGGAGAGGCCGTTGCACCAACACAGACCGGCTTCCATACCATAATATTTCGCAAAATGGTAGAGTTCCGTTAGACAGTGAACGTGCCAATGCCACGATTAAAATGACATAATTTGAAGAAATTTTACGATCTTTTCAGTCTGTTGGTGTCGTTGGATGAAGCAATCGATGGGTTATTTGATCCAAGCGAATTTGTATCTCTTCATCTGTATTTCTTTATTTTAATTATATGTTCTATATATCAATGTATCTATCTATTTATTATTTTGTCCCTCACCTAGATTACCCTGTCTGTCTCCCAGTCTCTCTCTCTCTCTCTCTTTTCATATATATATATATATATATATATATATATATATATATATATGTGTGTGTGTATATATATATATATATATATATATATATATATATATATACACAGTACTGTTCAAAAAAGTGACTCAACTGATTTTTTTTTTACATAAACTAACTTTGAATCTTACTAATATAAAGCCCCCTTCCCGACCACCTAGTAAAAAAGTTTACTTGTCCTAAGGTATTCTATTGGTAATTATAATTTTGGATATAAATGAGATTTAGGAAAAACTCTGCAAAAAATGTGACTCACTTATTTCCTGCAACTAGTAATCAATAGAAACATAACCGAACAGCTTTAAATAAAGAATAATGGAGGTATAATTTATCTATAATAGGTAATATAGTTTGAAATATTTAATAATCCATGCGTCCTCCTTTATTTTGAATAAACTTTTCAGCCTTATTTTGGCATTGACTTGATTAAGTTCTGGCAAATATTATTTCCAAGCATTGAATTCCATTCGGATATGAAATTTACAATCGAATCCTCTTTGTTGCTCCACAGTATCCTCCAGCGTCTGTACTTTATAATGCTTCATAAGTTTTCTATGGGGTTGAGGTCAAGAGATTGGAGGGGGGTATGTCATAATACTCACCTACATCTCATCAATGTATTACTTCATCAATTTTGATTTGTGGCAGGGAGCATTATCCTGCATAAAAATGAGCTTGGTGGGGTTGATTTTGCACCCTTTCAGCAGAAGGCAGCAGACAAGACTCTAAAATTCTCTTGTACTGCTCGCTCCTGAGGGTTTTTTCAATAGGTTTTTAGAAACCAGTTCCATGAAAAGAAAAGCAACCCCAGAACATTATACTGAACGGATGCATGCTAGTACTTACTGCTAAATTCAAAGAGCTTTTAAAGTTTCTTCTTTGGATTTTAGACCGCTTATACTTTGAATTTAGCTCAACTTTCGTTTCATCGGAAAAGAGAATATTCTTCCAATCTCCTACGGTGGAATTTTTGTAATAGTGATCCCATTCATGTCTCTTGGCTTTGGTAACTTGACTTATTAGTGGCTTAAACATTCGTGTACAAGATTTGTAGCCTTGTTCTAACAGTCACCGAAGGACTGTTGAAGAGGCAAGACTAACACCTTGCTCTTCGCTTAGACTGGCTGCAAATTTTGGCTAGTTATTGTCCTATTCTTCGCAACTTTTCTGTTGATTACCCTGCCAGTTCTATCATCAATCTTTTTCTTTCGTCCCATTGTTTCCTTCCTTGGAGCAGAAGTAGCATCATTATGTTTTCTAAGCACTCGAGAGACAATTGATTGCGAGGTTATAGCAATTTTTGCAATTTTGTCTCGTAGACTTGCCACTCATTTGAGAGGGCAATGATAGAAGCGTTAAGTGGTTCTGAGTGGCTAATACAAGCTGTATATATACTTTATGTAGTTTTCTGGAATTTAATTTAAGTTGTAGAATTCTCTAGAATATTGTTCTGAGTGTATTGTAAATATAGTTTTCAATATTTTGTCAAAAGCTTCTTAAATTTACCAGTTTAATCATTAGAATGCGATACCTGAGTCACTTTTTTTGCACAGAGTTTTTTTCCTGAATCTCATTTATATCCAAATTTATAATTATCAATAGAATACATTTGGGTGAATAAACTTTTTTCCTAGGTAGTCGGGAAGGGATCTTCATATTAGTAAGATTAATAATTATTTTAACATAAAAAACAATAGGCAAAACATATTTTTAGTAAAAAAATTCAGGTGAGACTTTTATCGAACAGCACTATATATATATATATATATATATATATATATATATATATATGTGTGTGTGTGTGTGTGTGTGTGTGTGTGTGTATCTGATATCACATGTGTTTCTTTCTTTCATTCATCTATTTTTCGCAGTATGTTCATAATCAATTCAGTCTCTATTATCTAGTTTTATCACCGACTATTGTATGAGTATATATTTCTATTGAAGGATTGATTCATCAAACCAACTTAGATATGTAATATAGTATTTTTTTAAACATTTATACATATCAAACAATCTCTTCTTACCTATTTATTCTTACTTAGATATACGTTTTTTTCAGAATAAATAAAACTAATATTGCGTGAGATTAATTATAGTTTGTTTCCTTATACCATATTAACAATTGTAGTATTTAACTTAATCTGCAGTAATACCTTGAATTACTAAGTTACCTCTGAATCACTCCGGTCCAATATGATAATTTCACCAAGTAGCTTTTAGTCAAATGAAGAATGCTCTAAATTTGACCAAGTAACTTTTCAGTCTATTGATGTATGTTCTAAATTTGACCAAGTAACTTTTCAATCTATAGATGAATGGACTAATTTTGACCAAGTAACTTTTCAGTCTATTGATGAATGCTCTAAATTTGACCAAGTAACCTTTCAGTCTATTGATGAATGCTCTAAATTTGACCAAGTAACCTTTCAGTCTATTGATGAATGCTCTAAATTTGACCAAGTAACTTTTCAGTCTATTGATGAATGCTCTAAATTTGACCAAGCAACTTTTCAGTCTATTGATGAATGCTCTAAATTTGACCAAGTAACTTTTCAGTGTCACTGAAAACTCTAAATCGGTGTCTTTGTCGAAATACTAGAAATCGGATTATATTTAACCAGCCGTCTTGTATAATTTGATTCTTATAGAAAATTAATAGTTATTTCGTTCCGTAATATGCATCGGCTCATGTATTTGCAAGCATGAACGGCTATATGTCGAATTTATGAACCTTTCAATATGTATCAGTATGGAAGTTCGGGTAAAGTAAGGGTAAAAATGAATTTGTCAAAACAAAGATAAATATCAATCTGTTATATTTATGGATTTACAACTCAAACAATCAGAAAAATGTGACAAATCTGTGTGTGCGTGTATGTGTGAAGGAGTGTGTGTGTATGTGTGTGTGATAGAAGTATTGCAAAGTTTTATTCTTAGTCCAAAAGACATTATCACTTGAAAATAATAGCCATATGTGTTTGAGATGAATATTTTTCATCGAGGCAAAAGGCTGTTTAATGCTGGACGCAATCTTCAGGCGGCTTGACGATTGCGTCCAGCGTGTAACATCATTTCGTCAGTGAGTGTTGACTTCAATGTTCACTTTTATATTTATAAGTCCTTTGGACGTTCCAAATTTTGAAAATAAATAAATAATTGTTATAATTCTTTTTCTATCCTTTGCAAATGATTCAAATTTTAGTATGTTATTATGGATGATAACGACTATCAGTTGTCAAAATTTCAGCTTTTCACAGTTGTTATTTCTAACAAATATTAGGTTTTTAAAATTTTGTCCTTAGTTTTGGACGCTACTGTATATATGTGTATATATATATATATATATATATATATATATATATATATATATATATATATATACATGCACACACACACACACACACACACATATATATATATATATATATATATATGTTGTAAATGGTTAATTGCTAAAATATTCGGCAATATGTAAAAGATGTGTAAGTGGCGTTTCTTGTTTTGATGTAAAAACAGCTGTCAAATTTGTTGCATAATCATGCATATAAATAAGCGTATGTTGCCATTATTTAATATGAATAGATTGAATAATATAAATATGAATTAGGATCAAATAGAGTTGAAATGTGGATTGGAATCCGAGAGCCATTTAGGATAAAAAACAAATAGGAAACGTATATCAATCTTATGTTTCAAAGTTCTTAAAGCATCATTAGAGAAAAATATACAGTGAAAAAATATGAAATAATTTCTGAAATTGTTTATGTTCTTTCTATTAAAGAATTCAAAGCCTAATTGAAAAAAAAAGCGTAGATATTGCATTATATATATATATATATATATATATATATGTGTGTGTGTGTGTGTGTGTGTGTGTTTGTTTGTGTGTGTGTGTATGTCTGTGTCTGTTTGTGATAATTGTATTTTGTCTATGCGATATTCAGATGCTTAAATGTTTTCATTCTGAAATTAAATACACATATCGAATCCTCTTCTTCTCATTAAAATTAGGCTTAATATAATCTTTCTATTTCTTACAATATTTAATTTTCAGCTAAGAAAATCAAACGGTAAATAATTAAAAGATGAAGAGAAATTATATTGTTGCTTGAATGTGTTATAAACTGAGAAAAAAAAAGAATGGGCGTGAAATTAATAATGGATAAAAATCATTTGATCTCTAATAATATTTATATTGATAGGATTTTTGAACTGCCGCTCTTTGAGAAAGCACAAAATCATAACTTGATAGATCTTAGATGAAGGGAGGTCACTCTATCCAAATATAACTCTCGCATGTTGAAGAAGAAATGAAACAAAATTCAAATAAATAATATTTATAGTAAAATGAATCAATAATAACAAATAAAATACAGCTTTTTATAATTTACAGACTTAGCATTTCCATCAGTCTATATGTTATAAATTAAAGACAAGAAAATAAATTCTTCGTTTCTGGCTCCCAATAACTCTCATTCATTAAAACCCGGTCATCTACGCAAAGATCAGTCATGCATATGTTTAGAAAAGAACCGGATTTTACCGCAAACAACTGGTACGAACTGTCTCCTGTAATTATCACGCTCTTCTTCCGACGAGAGCCCATTTCTATATACACCAACTCACTTGTATATTTATAAATCGGAACGGAATACTTTCACACACACACACACACACACACACACACACACACACATATATATATATATATATATATATATATATATATATGCGACAGATACATTGTCATCTAAATTACAAAAAAATGAAAATAAAAATGACATCTCATTTTAACAGACATATTTAGCAGAATTATACAAATATACCTTGAAATACAAAATACTAAATTTATTCAATAAAATCGACATTGACTTCAAGCAAGGCCTGCAGTCGACTTCGAAATCTGGTGCATCTCTTCTTGACGGATTCCCTGATTAACATGATAAATGCTTCCATAATATTTGACTTTACTTCATCTTTAGTGTTACAAAGAGGTTTTTGGTCTCCCGATCAATTGGAGTTAGGTGGACAGATGTAAGGGATGATATGGTCGCAGAAAATGTCCTCTTGCTTGTTTAGCTTAATGCAGAGACATGTTGCCAGATATTTTGATTTCCAGCAGTCACTCTCTTGACCCAGGGCAGCACTACTTTCTCAAATCACTTGATGTAGTCCTCCGTATTGTATATGAGTACCTCACCACCTGCAGTTCTTATTTATCAAAACGATCAGAGAGATTTTTCAGAGCTGCTGTTTTTGCGATCACAATTAGAGTCATCCAACTTCTTTCTTAATCCTCTCCACTGTCTTCAGATTGTCACCCAAACATTCTGAAATGTATTGGAATGGAGCTTCTGGCGCGGATGCCAAGCAATACGTTTCCAAATTTCTGGCAGAATGATATGCGCTATGGTGATTTCTTTCTCACAGACTGTGCTGCAGTAAGCCTACTATATTGTGCAGTTGACAAAATAAAAAAACAGACAACGTGCATGCGCGAAATTAAAATATAAAATATTAATAGTTTACCTATCACACCTCTCTCTTCTTTATATATATATATATATATATATATATATATATATATATATATATATATATATATATATATATATATGTGTGTGTGTGTGTATAGATAGAGAGTGAGATAATGAAACACCAGACATAGATAGAGATATATATACATGCATGCATTTATACATACATGGCGGTTGTCCGAGTATGCCTGTTACGGAATAACTTTTTGAAGATTATATACTGATGTGTTGAACGAATGTAGCTCTTTGTCCCAGAATACTCTGACACAAACAGGGCAAAGCAGCGGGTGTTACATTATCATTCAATTTAAAATACTGCATTAAAGCGCTTCTGCACCGCTATATCTTACCACAAATATCACATTTCAGATGCTGGACGTCTAAGTTTTTATAGTCAATTTCCTCCTTCCGCCGGTGCGCTTTCAAATGACTCGTTAGACTAGCCATCGACAAACACACTCTACCACAATCTTTACACCTCAGATCGAGCTGCCTGTGGGTGTCTACAGGAAGTTCAACAGAAAGGCTTTATGCATATCTCTTTTAAGCATTGCCTGCCTCTTTTTCTCTCATCTTCTAAGTGAGGCATTCCACTATTAGCAGCCTCATTCCAATTATGGTGATGAGATGCACATTCTTCTCAGTGCTCACAAGAATGTTTGCATTTCTTCAGCGAATCGTTGATGAAGTCTTTAAAGCGTATCTTAGGTTTGGCAGCATTTGTCTTCCCTGTTCGCAGCTCATCATAAAACAATTGCTGTAGAATGCGGCTGTCATCCATTCTGACTGGTGACCTGCCCACCGAAGTTTATGTTTTAGTATCAAGATCTCGACACTATCACAGCCGTTTCTCCATATCGATAACAAACAGTTGCCAGGTAATGCTAAGGATACGGCATAAGCAGCACCGGTGAAATCTCTCAAGCCTTTTCATTTATCTGCGTTAGACCACCCAAGTCTTACAAGCATAAAGGAGTGTTCTAAGCCCACGTGCATGATAGACATTCAGCTTCGTGCTCACTAAAAGTCAGTGCTGAGACTACAGACGTTTATTCAGTTTTTCATATGTGTCACTAGCTTTTTGCATGCGGTTTAAAATTTCCACATCAATGTCACAGAACATGCTCAAAGCGCAAACAACATTCAACATTTTACCATAGACAAAGATGCTTGGTTCAGGATATGGATTCTTTGAAGCTGGTTGTTACATGTCTACTGTCTTTTTCAAACTAATAATCAATCCCAATGCAGTGCATGCATCAGAAAACGCATCCATGTGATGTTGCATATCTCCTTCTTTGTGAGCAACATGCTCGCAATCATCAGCATATAGCAAATCCCTGATCAACGAAAAGTGAACCTTCGACTTTGCATCAAACTTCCTGATGTAAAACAATTTTTCTGATGAAAGATAGCGAATGTAAACGCCAAGGTTGCAGTTGTTAAAGGCCTGTTCAAAAACGATAGAAAAGTACACGGCAGTTAGTGTTGGAGCCGAAATGACATCTGCTTAACTGCATTCTCAAAAGTCAAAGTTTCAGAGAGCTTTCCACTAAAATTAACTCATGCCTTCATATCATCATCCAAAAAGCGATGAAGGGAAAATAACTTTTCGGGATAATCTAGCTTCCTTAAAATATTCTACAAAGCTTTTCTGTTTCCGGTTTTAGATGCCGCTGTCAATTCAACAAAAATCTGGTAAAGATCCATATTTTGCTCGATACACTTCTCTTGCTGTTGAGTGTCTGTGATATCATATCTACGGTGCCATGTCTGCCCTAACGCCAGAAATTGACACCGGAATAGCCTCATTAGCAATGTGGTGCAACAAGCGATCTAGCATCCCTGTCCTCTTGCCTTTGTGCAAAACAACCAAGACAGCATCGTTCCAGTCATCTGGAACACTGTTATTGATCCAGGCATCTAGCAACCACGAATGAATCCGATGTAAAAGACTTTCTCTTCGGTTCTTAAAATCTCGGCACGGAGCCCAACCATTCCAGGAGACATTCCACAATTAAGCTTTCTGACAGAACTTTTAACCTCCTCAAACATTGGATGCTCCACGAGAAAATCTTTAACAGGCTTTTCAGTTATAGACATGATAAACTCTTCGTCAACTTCTGAGTGCCTATTGAGAAGCTCATCAAAATGTTCACGCCAGAATTTCGCTTCTCTTTTGTATACAAACAGATTAATTACATGACAAAATTGCTTCGCACTAAATTTATCGTCCATGGTATGACGAAATCATCGTCAAATTAAAATCTATATTTTGTTGAATAATCGAAAGATTTTCATTCACTTTTTTTTATACAATATTGTAAAACAATTCAAAGTTTAATACTATAATAAAATAATTGTTGCCTTCTAATTCAAAGAAATATATCAGATTAATAATTGATTGATTGATTATTTTTATGGTTTAATGAACACTTTGCAAGATATTGAAATCCAGAAATTATTTTCAGATTGTAAAAATTTGGAGGTGGGGAGATAAAATTATTTCCTGATACTGGTCCTATAATTTAAACTATAGCTAAGGAAGAAGATTTTCCCTAGGCCATTTGCGCATAAGGAAATATAACTAAACAAAACTAAAACTAGGTACTGCGATTAACAATTCTGTGGATTTTATCGTTTACATGATCACGACATCCAAGCTCACATTACCTTGTATTTCCAAGTGGTCATCCATCTAGGCATTGACCATGTTCTATCAGAAGAGTAAGGATGAGGAAAATGACAGATAATTCCTAAACATTGGACTTGTTTAATTCAGCGTAGCATAGCTCTCGAGATTGAAATTCGTATATCACATCAAATTATTTATCAAAGTAAAAAACAAATGCTGGGTCCAGAATATTTTGAGAATCTAGATGCAGTATGATTTCAAACGAATTTTATTCCACCTCAATCGATGAACTGAAGTATCAAATCGACCTTACGACTAAGGACTTTACTTAATCTACATGAATCGAGGTTTCACTGTTTCGTTGATAATGTCTAGTTATTTAGCACTGCTCAGTTATTGCACACATAGAGACAGCAGTGTCCAAGTCTGTTTTACCCAGACAAGAATCAAACTCAATTTTTTTGTTACAAATATCAGGAACCAACACTTAAATCCTAAAAGGTATTTTTGAACGCAGAATGTTGAACCCTAAACCTAAAGTGTTTCGTTCGAAATTTTCTGAAGTTTACCCTGATTGACAGGCATCTGGATCAAGCCGGATGGCACACCAGATAGGGCATTGTGATAATAGCAACAGATTTAATTATATAATTTCGAATATAAATAAGTTTCATGATTACATCTCTTCATAACACATTCAAAGAAATTTAATTTTAAAAATAAGTGACCTTATATCTTCAGCATTTTTGATAGTTAAATGTAGATGATGTATATTTTATTTTCCCGCCTCATATATAAACGACTGACTCCATCGATAGCACTATAAATAGAGTGAAAAAATCGTTTCTCATGATCCAATACGTAACGTATTCTTATATTCCATTTTATCATAGAATGATTTATCTTCCTTTAATAATTTCAACCCAAGAAACACAATAAAGCCCCTTATGCACAAGCGGTTACAGAAAGTAAGAGAATATGAGAGAAAAAAAAACATTATATTAATATGAAAAAAAAACAAAACATTATTGCGTGTCCGAAAAAAAATCGCAAGGTCGCAGTCACTTATTCTACTGGAGTTTAGCATCAGCCATGCTAAATAATGGTACAAATGTTTTCTTTAACAAAAGGAAAGTTTCGTTCTGAAGGCATTAAGGTTAACAGATCTATCTATCTATCTATCTATCTATCTATCTATCTGTAGATGTTTGAAATCTTTTGTATTTTTCAAAGATTTTTTTGTAAATAATTCCGGGCAACGCTGGGTATCTCTAGTGAAAAATAAATATAAAAAAAAGAGTACCATGAGCAGAAAGAAGAGAGAAGCCTTTGTGCATTACGTGCTGGTATCGTTGGTTTTGGCAAAATTGCCACACATGCCTGTTTGGTTCGTTTCTCGTTTCTCAAATAGAGGCCTCACCAGCGGGGCCAGCCGTATACTTCTCCCCCCTCCAATATCCACCCGATAACAATTTGCATCATCTGTGTTCGCTGGCGGGCGTTGGCGATGTTGTGGAAAGAGCACGTGCGCTCCTGGTTCGTTTTTCCCCGCCTTTGCCGCGACAATGTGCTGGAAAATAATCTATACACACAGTTACATACACATATACATACACACGAACACCTGAGAGAGAGAGAGAGAGACAGAGAGAGAGAGAGAGAGAGAGTGAGTGGAAGAGAGAGAGATAGAGAGAGAGACAGCCTGAGAAACTGACTCGATGATGTTTTCTACTCTCAGCAACACAAACCAATATAAAATTGTAAAGAAATACGACAAATTAGTCAAAGAAATAAGAATAGAGAGAAAAAAAATCCTTTTTTTGCTGCTTCTTATTTTTGTTGATCGGAACGCGTTTGATAATATCCGTACAGGCTTTGCTTGCCTTTTCTCTTGTTCGAGGGGACATGAGGCTCATTTTAAAGAGCCTACCTACTTTAGGAGATTTCTGATTCTGGAGAACAAAAGCAGAAACATTTACGGATATACAACGAACGTAAAAAAGTGTGTACAACAGTGTTAATCGAATATTTTATATTAGTTATTTTCTAAGTTTTTTACTTCATTCGGTATTTCTTTTTTCGATTTCATTAATTCATCTTATTCCTTCTCGATTTACTTCAGACTATTTCTCGTTTATTCGCTCCTTCATTTGCTCACGCTTGCGTTTTATTTCTTCCTCATTCTTTTCCCCTATTTACCTTCAATAAATTTATATTCTTCTTTACTCATTATCCAGTTTCCCCGTTAATCTTTCTTTCTAATTCTTCATCTTTTTATTCACTTCATTCCTTTTTTGTATTCCTCACCTTTTTTATAAATATATTTCAGAATCCTTTTCCGTCGAATAATTTTATTACATTATCCCATTTCTCTTCTAGTTTTTCTTCAGTATCGATCATATTTATTCTCGTTTTCATTCATTGTGTCTGTTTATATCTCTCATTCTCTTTTTCTTTCCCTTCCCTTTCATTCTCTCTAATATTGACTCTCTTTTCCCGTCATTATTTTTATACTAATTTATTTTACATATTCGTTATCTTTCAATTTCTCATTTATTCTCTAGCGCATTCTTTCTTTCTTTCTTTCTTTCTTTCTTTCTTTCTTTCTTCTACTCCTCATTTTCTATTCATTCTATTTATCTAACATTCTCTTTCTTACTAATACTTTCTCATATTCGTTATGTTTCTCTACCATTTTCTTTAACTTCATCCCTTTTCTTTCTCAATCTTTATCCTATTCTTTCTTTTATCTTTCATTATTTATTAGATTACTCATCTACTTCAATTTCCCTTTCTTTTTCACTCTCACTTTCTTTCTCATTCCCTAATCCTTGGCCATCCTTTGTGTCGCAATTTTATTCCTTGCAGTAATTTCGTTACTTTTTCTCTTGATTTTTTTTTGTTTTTTTTCTCCTCCGCTTTTTTTTTTATTCCAATTCTTGTGTTAAACGCATGGAATTGTACAATGTGCTGATCTATTCACAAATCCTTGTTCGCTAAGGACGTAGCCAGAATCCACGTTCTTTGTAGCAATGTTATGGAGCCGAGAAGAAATAGATTCGTTCATGCAACAATAGTCGGTTCGGATCGCCATTCTTTACAAGAAAATTAGTACACATGTTTTTCTTGCGATCTCAAGCTTCTCGATTCAGAAAACGAGTTTATCTGATAATCAAGCATAATTTAAAGATAATCAAATGGATTAAGCTAATCCCATTAGTCCGTATACTCACTGACAATCAAATCCAAATCATTTAGCTTTAGCCTTAAAAAATAAAAGAGAGTATTGTACACTACGATTTCAATAGTTCTTTACAAAGTTGTGTATTGTCCGTAATAACAACAGATTAACTGAGTGCTCGCTTACAACTGAACATACTAAACAAGCAAAATGATCTGCGGAAAGATCTTGTTACCAATCGTATTACGGTAGGTAACCAGATCAAAATAAACGCATCCAAAGAAAGATTAAGAGACACCTAGTGAAGATCTCTCTGGAAAATATAGCGATTTACAGATAAGATTAAAGTTTTATTATCATTCCGTTACATTGTGCTCTTTGTAAAATGTCTTTCAGAAATTGTTGTCACACCTTTTTATTTTAAAGTTTCAATTTTATACATGCATTGAAATTTATCAATATGAAATTCATTAGTTTTGAATTGATGACGTCTCTTTTCTCATCGATAAAAGTTTGGATAAAAGGAACAAGAGCCTGTGAAATAATTAGATTTTTTTCTGTTTCGGCTTTTCTATAGATTGATTGGAGTTGTTTTTTTTTTCTTTTCAAGTCTTTCAAACAATTGGCGTTTTATTTAAAACCGAAACATATTTTGGTTTATAAGAATTCTTCTTTCATGTGTGAGCAAAAATTTATGAAGAGATTGATCTTATAATATAATGATTTATCTAGATACAAGTTCAATATTTTTTCCATATAAGTAGAGAATGAATACTGTCTTCTCCAAAATATCGAAAGATATTCCCCCGTAAGTGTATGAGAGGAACTAGACTGGAATATGAACCCGGCTCTATGATATCAGGAGTTACTATCCATTACAACAACGCAACATCTAGAAAAATATGCATGAAAGATTGGCAACCAGATGAATCAACTTGAAATTCTTTGTTGTATAAATACCTGTGCTTGATTTGATGAAAGGAACAGACAGAAACACTCCTAGTTTGCTTTTAACTTAGAAACTTTACTGACTTTCTATTACTTTGAAAAAAGTTTTTTTCATTTAATGTTTTATATCTTTCTATCTTATGATTATTTATTAATCTCAGTCTGTTAGTATCGGTGTGTAGAAACCATTTTTTGTTTATCTCGATATCGATATGATTATTATATTTATCATTTCATTTGATATTTCGTTCATATCTCTTCCAGTTTGTTTATGTTAAGTCTATTTATCTTCGAACGTATATTCGTATTTTCAGTCTGTTCATATATCAGAATTTTGATAATTACATTATTTGTATCTCTCTCTATATATATATATATATATATATATATATATATATATATATATGGATGCATAAAAGTGAACATGGAGGCCAACAATTAGAGGCGGCAGTCTGTTTCATGCGAGACGAAATCGTCAGGCCACTTAGCGTGATGATTGCGTCTAGAATGAAACAGTCGGTCGCCTCTAAGTTTTGACTTATGTTTCTTTATATTTACACACGCTCTATCTTTGATATTGAGCACATTATCCCAAAATATAGCACAACTTAAGACTATATTTCTTCATGTATATATATATACATACATATATATATATATATATATATATATATATATATATATATATATATATATATATATATATATATATATATATATATATATATATATGTATATGTATATATATGTATGTATATATATATATATATATATATATATATATATATATATATATATATATTTACGTATATATTAATACACATTACAATTCAAAAAGTTTCAAACTCCTCGTGCTTTTTAAATTGGTACAAAACGTAGTTGCAGTTTACTTTAAAGAGAAGAAAATTATTATATATGTTTAAAAAAAGTGAGACAAGCTTTTTAGTAGAAATTTCATTATGTGACAAAAAAAAAGAAAAGCTTTTTTATGATTAAATTTTGTTCTCGTAGAAATATCCTCTTTTAACACTGATTATTGCAGTACAATTTTTTTTGACATTATTTGTAAAAGATTCATAAAGGATGTGATTCATCACATAACATTCTTTATTTTAATATCAGTAAGAGCTCTATATCATTCCTTCAATCTTCTGTCAAGTCTATGCTAACTGGATGCTAATTTTGGAGTTCTTTCAAACTTTTTGAATGAAAATATATATATATATATATATATATATATATATATATATATATATATATATATATATATAAACACAAACACACATCCATATCCATATATATATATAACTGCAGTGTAAGTATCACATCAATTCATAAAATAAATACTATTTAGCCTTTAAACTTGTATATGTAAATCCACTCTTTAGTATTGTCGGCGTTAGACCGGCAAAGTTTGTATCGTATTTAAAATATTCTAAACATACTGATATAAGAATTATATATACATATATATAAATATATGTTCATATATATATATATATATATATATATATATATATATATATATGATGACGCTACTTTAGTTATTGACGCGTTTCGTCCAATGTGGACTTTCTCAAAAGCAAAAAGAAAAGTTCACATTGGACGAAACGCGTCGCAATGACTACAGTTTCTTATTGTTATTTATAGTCATAAATATTGTATTTTCTACATATTAACTGTGAGAAATTTTCATATATATATATATATATATATATATATATATATATATATATATATATATATATATATATATATATATATGGGCACCTCGAGACGGTGTAATGTTTAACGAGTTCGATCCCCACTAGGTGCCCCCCTACTTTCGGCCCTGTGCTACATCTAAGCTATGCTTGTAAATCACTATACGAGCTATTGTTCCCATGCAAAACATATCAGTAAATACCTTGTTCTCATTTTAAAAGTAAAAAATTTGAAACAACTGAAATGATGCAAGTCCACTGAGATTTAAATATATATATTGACGGACAGCTGAAGTAAGGAAGACCAAAAATGACAATATCGGATATTACACACAAACAAAAACATACTTAAAACGTGGAAATGTCATCGCACGATGGAAAATTGTCTATTGTTTATATCTTAGCCTGTTCCTTTTCTTATCTGTTTGTCCATTCATTAATTCATTCATTTTTATTTCCGTATGCTCATGGGTATTTATACCAATTTTCTTACTGATACATTTGATTATATTCATCAGTCAATGGCCGATTGTTTACAAATTTCATCGGATTAGATTAAGTGTCCTAAATTCCAGTTTTCTGATATAACGGAAATAGAATCAGTATCAATGCTGATTTCCGTAGGTTTATCTCAACCACCAAACACGTATTTATGTTTCATCAGCATTTTTAAATAGAAATAATATAATTATTGAATAGCAGAATTATTCTAAAAATCTGTAAAATATGACGAATTTGTTTATTAATGATACAGAATTGGTCAATTTGTAAAAGCACATCTTTATTTGTTAATAGGAAAAATATAATAACAAGAAAAATGTCAATATTTCTAGCTAAGGTATTCTAGCTTTTTACACTATTTAAATTATTCGAACTTTACGCAAAGAGCAGTGAGTTCAATACCTGGCCACAGCAGAAGTGAACAAATAACTTGGAGAGTTGTTTTACTAAAGTGAATTACCTGAAATTGACATATTCAGAAAAGATATGACAATTGAAAATAGAACAATATGCCCCCGTTCTCTAAATAAAATTTCTGTTAGAAAATCATCTGAAGCAGGCCGGGGCGTACGACTGATACGTCGTGAATAGAAAATAAGGATAAAGACAACATTCCGAACAATGTAAATAGTTTAAATAATTAAAAAAAAAAGAATATACTTTATTTAGTCGGGTAAGATGAGGTACTGATAAAAGTACTTACTGAGAAAATTTCAATTATAAAAATACAGAACACATATCTATTCTAAGATGTAAATCGATGTAAAATCAATCAGACAACATCCTATAATTAACAGATATTACATGATATCAATAAGCGAATATGTGTTTTCATGTCCTAAAATATTGCATTCTTAAGTAATTAAAACAGCTTTTAATATATATTTATTTTTTCTTCCTCTTAGCTTTATTTTGATATATTTTTATCCTAATGTTTTAAAAGGCGTAATTCGTTCTCAAATGCAACAATCGAGATACGTGTAAAGATAAAATTAATAGGTTGTCAGTGCAGAAAATATATCCAATATAACGGCAATTTTACTTAAAATACCATCAATTTCTGACATGCATATAAACTAGTATTCTGATAATATCTAAGTATTTTATTTAAAAACTAACTAATAACAATCTATGTTTGTCCACTAAGAGCCATGTACACATATACATGTGCATCGGGAAGGAAATATACAAGTACGTACACACACGTGTGTGAGAGTGAGAGCGTGTTTCAAAGACAGAATGTGTTTGTGTGTGCAAATCTGTAGGCATGGGAAAAAAGGTTTTGATGGATTGAACCGAATTTGGCACGCCCAGGATTTTTCCCGCCACTAATGCCAAAAACATACTGGGTTTACGATAAATTGTTGTTGGAGTAAAAAGAAAACAAAACAAAAAACAACGCACTTTATTCTGTTTCTTTCGAGTAAACGCAATAAAAATCGAAATTATTTACAGTTCGTTTCTATTTAAATAAATACCAACGTAAGATTTTATTACACTTCAATAAATTTTGCTGTAAAACGTGTTTACTTTTCTCAAATGTTATTCTTGCATTTAAACGCCTTCGTTCTAAAATACCACTGTTGTAAATATCACGTTACATCGCAAAATAAAATATTTCCTGATATGGCTGACAAATGGATGGTCTAATTCGTCTCATTGCTAAATAGAATCCATCACACACACACATATATATAAAGGCATCCACAGACAGACTGTTTCGCAGCTCTTCAGTGTGGCTAGATATCCGGTTGCCGCTTGCTTGGATCGAAACCCGACTGTATTGGTGTCAATTGGAGATTCTACCGCTAAGCCGTCGGCGCACGGCAATGATGAAGTTGAATTTTAGCGTATTTATTTTTAGATAAACACACACAGTGACCGACAGTGACTCAATTCGCTTTTTGCCGAAGAGTCTCACTATATCAGCTATAATAGTCACTGTTTACAAACCCACACCTCTTCCCCAGAGAGCTCAACTGAAATTAATTTTTCAAGAGCCAATATAAAGTCATCCACAGACAGACTGTTTCGCTGTTTCACAGCTCTTCAGTGTGGCTAGACACCCGGTTGCCTCTAGCTAGGATCGAACTTATATAAATATTCCTTTTATAATAAAATTAATTTTTCGCAATAGAATAAAATTTGCATAAGTAACCATTAATGGAAGAATTTACATTCTATAGTTATGTTTCTATGTGCAGTATATTTTGTATATTTCGTCTTTTATTAATTATGGTTGCTAAAAATGCCGATAGCACCTTATTTCGATGTCAAACGAAATGGCACATTCTTATTTTAGGGACGCAGATATGAGAAAAAAGAAAATACTTCAGAAATGGAACGAATGTATGCGATAACTCATCAACGACCCAAGAGAACAAGTGCCAACCCACAGACATATCTAAGGATCTGAAATTTTAAAATCTAAAGTGGAATGTGCATAGGGTCAAACTGATCAGAGGAAAAGCGGCTAGGCCAGATGAAATTGTAATAGATATGCTGACAGACTTTGATGATTTCGGCGTAGACCAAATTAAAGAAATAATAAAAATCTACAACAGTGTTGATATACCGATATAAATAATAGACATATTTTCATAAAACTGCCTAAGACGACAGGTGCAAATGAATGTAAACTCCATCGGACAATCAGCCTAATAAAAATAATATTACCAGCTATAAATTTTTGAGGAAAAAAAAAACATTAACAGAGATTGATGTTTGACAAAACAAAAATATTACCAAAAAACATGACCCATTGAGGTTGATGTGCCGTAAAACAAAACAAACCAAACCAAACAAATGAATAAGGATTTGTAAATGTGATATATAGATTACACTAATGCTCTCAACAAAGGATGCCAAAATATTTGTTGGAACGACCCATAGTTGAAAAATCAAGAACCTATACTGGCAGCAAACCTGTTGCATGCGATTAGAATATGAGTTCATCAGATATATAAAAAATAGAAAGGGGTGTGAGACAAAGACTTATTCAATCAATACAGTAAGGGGAATCTGAGAGAATTAGAAGCCCTACCAGAATTCATTATTAGCTGTCACAGTCTTAAGAATGTAAGATATGTAAATAACACAGTGTTCATAGCAAACACAGAAAGAAGAAAGGCATCAGCTGCAAGAAGAGGGAGTACATTGTTGTTAGCATCACAAGCTATGATTTGCAAATCAGAGATACCAAAATTAAACTAGTACAAAAAATAAATACCGGGGAAGTTTTTTTAACAGAGGACGGAAAGTGTAACACTGAGATCCGAAGGCTTATTGGGATAGGCAATGGTGCATCCCTAAAGCTAAGCAGTGTATAAATAAACAGAAAAAAATCGTTAGAAACAGAGAGAACAATACGGAAGTATTAAAGGATATATGTCTTCTATATGACAGTGAATGACGGACAGTTTCCTCAGAGGTGAAGAAGAGAATTGAATCAACAGATATGTGGTGCCTAAGTTTGTGAGCAAGTATTAGAGAAAATGGAAACAAAGTAAAACTTATATTTAACATCAGGAAAAGACAGTTGATATTCCTAGGGCACATAATGAGTATAGATGGGATGGAAAATATGAAGCCCATGGGACACATTGAGGGCAAGAAAACAAATGCAAACAAAGTATAATGAATTTAGTGAGCTTGAGTAAGTGGATGACAGAACAAAAAATAAGATAAATAACAAAAACTCAAACATTATTAAAAGCCTCAAATGACTGGATAATGTGGAGAATCATGATCGCCTAGGCCCTGCGGAGGCACGGCACACAATGTCGAAGATAAACACGCCTGTATTCTCCTTTATCTATATTCTAATGAATTATTTAAAGTCGGAATTTTCAGACACACCTGTGTCCTTTTTCGTCGTGACGATGTATGAACAACGAAACGTGGTTACTTTTCTGATGAATTTTACTGTTGTTTGGAGGTCTCTCTGGGGAAACTATAGCCTCTGAGTAAACTAAAAAATGCCTGTTTAATCCCTGAATGTGTGATTTTATTTTGAAAAGATATTTCCCCTCCAATTTGCCTCTTTCCATTCTCTTCGTGCTTCAGTTTATTCAAAAGACTAATATATAATAAAGATCATCAATCTTGTTTCGAATATTTTTATCATTTGGTGGGAATTTTATCCTCAAACATTATTAACCGCCCTATTAAATCTAAATCTTATTCGAAGAACAATGAATCATCTGAGGTTATATATATATATATATATATATATATATATATATATATATATATATATATATATATATATAAATTCAAAAGTTAAGTTGGCAATGACTGGCCCCTACTATTAGGTTCATGTTTTTTTCACACAATCATCAGGTAGCCAGTGCTTTTTAATAAGATGCGTACCCTATATACCAATGGTAGAGTACAAATTGACAAGCAAACAAAACCTGAACGGTTTCGATGAGGATATATCATTCAGCCGAAGTCGAACAATGGCAAAACAATAACAAAAAAAAAAAAAGAAAAAACATTTTACCACCCCAAAAGGGCTCAATAAATTGAAACTAGTTCCACGGCACAATCGCTGAGGATTTAAGCCAAAATAGTGTCCAACTGTAATGGACAACCGAATTCACTTCAGAGCATTTACATGCAAATATATAAATTTAAATAAAATATTATGCCTAAAATGAAAAAAAAATAAAACCCTGATATATATATATATATATATATATATATATATATATATATATATATATATATATATATATATATATATATATATGAAATAAAGAGCAATTAATAAGCAAATATCTTATCTCCCTATTTCACTTTTATTTAAGAGATTGAGAGAAAACTGACAAAAACAGAAAAAAAATGCTATTTTGTATTAGATAGACATGAAATACATTCTTTAACAATGGATTCAAAGAATTATGGGGATGTCATGTTATGTTTTAGACGTGTGTTTATAATTGGTAATAATGATATCATTTTCCCATGAATTATATTCTTTTTTTAATTAAGGTGACATCAGTGAAATCATCGTTCCCATGCAAAACGATAGAGTTAGATCGTTTGTCCAAACGCAAGTCTCTCTTTTCTAATAGATGTGACCTTTAGATCACGTGATGTCTCCCCCAAATAAGCAATTTTGCATTGTAAAAAATTTATGTGATATTTCTCAGCATTTTATCTGGTGTTTGGTTTATTTTTCTTCCTAATTATATTACTGTCTTCGAGGTGGTGGTAACGATGCTAGTATTAAGTATGAAGAATTTGTTTGCAGGTTTAGTAGAAATTATTTTGGATGGCAGGAATATGAATTTTTTGCTGTTGGTGGCGTCTCTTTTGTTTTGTTTTGATTTTTTTCTCTTCTTTTTTTGGCTTTGTGAATTTTGTAAGCACTTTTTTTAGCGCTCAGAATAAAATGATGTGTGTAGAGAAAAAGCTTGAAATTTTCTCAATGTATTTCTCATCTTCTTTTAGGTATTCCGGGCTACACATCCCAAGGCTCCGGGGTAGAATCCTGTGATTAACCCAGATTGTAATTTTTTTGGTTGTGGTGGGAATATAAGTTGATTAGATAGTCTATCTATCTATCTATCTACACACCCAGACAAACATAAACACACATACACACATGCATACACACACACACACACACATATATATATATATATATATATATATATATATATATGTATATATGGTGAAATAATTTATTACATGGAACTGTGGTGAAATAATTTATTACATGGAACCTTAAAAGTGGTCTGTTTTTTTTAATATTTATATATATATATATATATATATATATATATATATATATACTGAGAACTCAATATAACGGTTAAATATTGAAGATGACATATGCTAATGCTACCTGGTACAATAGATTTTTAGCATTCGTCTTTTTGCATATACATGTCTAGTGAATACAGCAGCTTGAAATTATTCCCGCCCCAAAAACTGCGACTTGCAAATAGCCAGCTACTTGTAAATGGCTAAGTCCTTTGTGTTTAATGTCACGAATGAGCTGGAGACCTCTTCCCGGCACGTGTCATTCGTGGCCAATAGAAAGAATACTTCTAAGTGCTCAGACGTTGTAAGGACAGTTGATTGCGTCCAACAGATCAAGAATAATAGCTCCTGCAAACTTAGCCAATCGATGAAGGTCTTCTCCGTACAGCGCAAGGTGTTGAAATCGATTATTAAACGTGTTTCCACGAGTACATCAGGTACAATCCCTTCGTGAGGCGAATAGGCAGTTCATATATGACAAGCGTCAGTAGAAACGTGTGATCTGATCGAAAAACTTGCTGAACAAACTGAAGCAGTTAAATTAAGCCATCAGTTTATCATTTTTCCTCGAGGACATTATCATGCAAACCAAAAGATTTACTCGATGAAAGATTAGTGACAACACACGGATGCCAAACCGGTTTTGTTTTCTTTCATTTTTTTACTAATTATTCACCAAATCCAAAGCCAACAGCCATTCAAAGTAGAAGGTTAATAACTGATATTGTGACATAAATGTAAGATGTGTAGTTAAGACGTGTAGCTCATAAGGATATGTAGGAAATATAACAGTTGACGCTATGATGATGTTAGGATTTTAGTTATCGAGGAAGCATCATCTTGGGAGTTTGTTTTACAATATATCAGTTCTTGTGAAAAAGCTGTCCTAATAAAACTTCTTCCTTAATCCCAGTGAAGCTGATTTGTCGGGTCTTAGTTGTGAAGGTCTGAACTGGTTGAAATTCATGATGTAAATCTTTAAAATATTTGTCACAGAAATAGCGATATATTAACGAGCTGCTGGTGATATTTCACCTGTCGTATAGGCGTTTAACAGTAGAAAATATTTACTCACTCAAAGGGCCTATAGCTTTTCAACTAGAACAATGGTGGAAAACATGGACAGGGTATTTCCAGTCAGATAAGTCAGTAGTACTTTTTTTTTTTTTTTTTTTTTTGGTTTGATCTCGCTTTTGTAAAAACATATATGACAGGTTCAGTCAGTTACTTACTGGAGGGGTAAAAGAAAATACCATGTATTTAAAGAAATGCCTAGTAAAACGTTTAACATAAATTTAAATCCCCAATTACATTTTTACAAAAAAAAAAAAACTATCATTATCAACGTTTTATGAAATCCGAAGGCGCTCAGGATTCTGAACGACATTATGGTAAAAATGTCTATTCAGAAGGAATCAAATGTCAAGTGCTACAAAAACAATTAAAAATAGAATAATCGTTGAACTTAATAAAAATGTGTTTCAGTAATAGACCCTGCACACACACAAACACACGCAAAACAACAGACACACACACAAACAAACAACACACACACACACACACACACACACACACACATATATATATATATATATATATATATATATATATATATATATATATATATATTATTGAATTCAGCCTTATTGACCAGCGAAGAGATGAAAGAGAACGGTGTAAAGCGCCATGAAAATGTTCCTGTTGCTACGTACAGTGATCCTGACCGTCGCACAAAATGCGGATTGTATGCTAATCACTATGGGACTGAGTGTCACATACGACACTAAAAAAAAAAAAAAATCAATGAGGCCATCATACACACACACACACACACACACACACACACACACACATATATATATATATATATATATATATATATATATATATATATATATATATATATATATGACGTCCCTAAACACAGCCTTCGCTCGCTCCTCGCTGCTTCGTTCGGGTGTCGCCGCTCCAAACGTGACGTCCGCCTGTCGCGTCAGTCGTGTTGTCGCGTCCTGTGACGACCAACTTGCTTGGTATCGGTCGCGGCACCCAAATGTGACGTTCTAACCTTTTGGTGACTCGGATGGGAATCTGGTTAGATTCGATATCAGCCTCGACGTTCCCAATTCGCTTCCAACGTCTGGTTACCAAAGTAACTGCGTTGATTTCCAGTCTGCCTACCCACGTTTTGAATTGATCTTAGGCAGACGAAATCAATCAGTCGTCAGGGCCGTAATGCAAGTTGGGTCCAAGCGGGGGTGGTATCGCACAAATACATATAAAAGAAATAGAATGAAAACTCAAAAGTTCAAGGTATCAGAAAAAAAAGGATAACAAACTTTATGTCTAGTTGATGGATACATAGGACTGCGTCTATCTCCCGACCCATTCTATGGATTGTGACACGTTGTTTTCCGTTAGGCGAGTTTTAACACTTCAAGTTGTCTGCTCTTTAAGAAATTGGTTCTTGTTGTGTCTTCAGGCGAAAATCGAAAAACTTATTTTGGTGGTATGGATGTAAGTCGCTCTTCAAAATAATTGTTCTTGGATTGAAGATAATTCCGGAAATTGCGCGAATCTTAGTCAGCTGATGCGAGGCCTGCTTCAACTGAGCACTGGAGACTGACTCTGGGAAACCGGAGTCCGAACTTAACTCTGGAACTGATTTCTGCTCGCTGCGACTTTGCTTATATGGACACCGACCAAAACAGGGATGGGTTTGTCGGCGCCAGGGGTTCCTCGATAATTCTAAATACATATCCACTTCTTTTATTTTTGGTTAGGAATTTTCCACTTCTTTCCATTTTGGGGGAGTTTTCTCTTACTCCCACCTTCTCACCATACTTCAGAGGGGCGTGAACTGTCCTCTCCACTTCCTCGTAGCAACCTCTCATACCTATCCTCTAAGTGGGCGGTGGCAGCTTCCTCCTTTCGTCACGTGATCACCATCTTTTTCTTTTCCTTCTCTTTCTTTTAATCGCAGTTCTCATTTTCTCTGGCCGTCAATAGAACAATGCGACCGGTGGTGGTCATAACCCTTGTTCTCATCAGGACTTCGTCAGTCAGATTATCGCTAATTATCAGAATGGCTGGTCTACTCAATACAATACCGTCGTCCGTAACCTAAAAAAAAAAACAGTTCCATGGTTCTAGTCATTCTTTGGTGCAACTTTCTGATAACATAGTTTTGTTATCACAGCCAAAGATGTCTTTGTCAAAAAAAACGGTCAACCGTTACTTCGTGTGCGGCTCAGCAGACGACACAGTTAATTTTTCATATCTATCCAAAGCCCTGTATTTCACCTGTTCTTTGTCAATTATCAAAATAACATTTTCAATTGGAGTTTTTCTTGGCTAGTCGATCTGTGGTTTGCTAATTAGATGTTTTCCGCATTGAGCTGCTTTTATCTATCCCCCGATAACACAAGTTCGTCGACAGAACACAGTCGATTCCTCCATCCACCTAGAATTCTTTTGCCATTGTAATGACACCTTTTTCGCCATTTGCTATTTATCAAAATAACATTATCAATTGTCTCTGGTCGGGGGTGTTTTTTCTATCATCCACGATTGGGTCTCACCTCTCTTTTGCTTTCTTTCCTTTCTCTTTTCCTTTCTTTTCTTTTTGCCCTGGTAAATGGTGCCACACACACACACACACATATATATATATATTATATATATATATATATATATATATATATATATATATATATCAGTAATTCATCATTTCGCTTGGACCAACCTTAATTGTTTTATGACCCTTCGCGCAGAACTCTTCATTCCCAATTCAAGAAAGAAATTCGGATTGCTAACACAGTAAATGTCTCATATCGAGAATGTTTAACATTGAAAAACAAAAGAAAAAATTAATTATTTTTAATAATATGTGGAAATCTCCGCTTTTACCTGAACACGGTCACGAGACCAGAAACGGGTGTAGTAAAATTATGTAAAACAAAGCATAATATTTTCTCTAAATAAATCCAAATTACAACCAAAAACGTTTGTGGCACCTCTATTCTCTTCTTTTTAATATACATACTTTTCTCTCGTTGGAACCACTACAACCCTCTTTCTTTTTATATATATATATATATATATATATATATATATATATATATATATATATATATATATATATGTATGTATGTGTATATATATATATATATATATATATATATTCCGTAATTTGACAGCATATCTTCATGTTGTGTTTGTTTATTTTCTATGATATCATTTCGTAATCACGTATGACCTTTGTTTGTTTCCTGATTAAAGAGAAAAGTAATGTACAGTCGTAATATTTATTCATTTTTATTTTTCCGAGTACTATCCATGTCTTCCCATATTGCCTAAAGGGTTACGATGGCTAAAACAAATAATTGTGTTTATCTGAAGTAAATTTTTGCTTTTGTGGTAAAACCCTTAATAGTTCCGGTCATGCGCAATGTTACAAGCGGTAATTTTAGAATTTTAAAATTTTAAAGTAATTGAGTTAACTTAGTTAAGAATTGAATTCTCGTTAGTAGGTTATAGTTAGCTTTTTAAAAACTGTATAGTTTTAACATGAGTATTGCCTACGAATAATATGCTATAAGCATTTAGGAACATTTGTACTATATTCATAATTAATTTTGTTGAGTGTTGGTTTTATTTTTTTATTTTTATAAAGGCAACTTCGAGAATTTGGATTTTTTTTTATTACGTTCTTCGTAAATTATACAAGTTATTGTCGACTAATATTCTTCTAATTTTAAAGTTGAACAGGAATGTTTTTGCTGTAATGGACGACGAATCATTCATGTGTAAATTGAGCGGTCTTGGTAAAATTATTTTAGAATAACCAATATATAAATTAGCTTTTTGTCGGAGATGGATTCTCCCAAGGAACATTTTAATTGATATAATACTGGTTTTCTGCAATATGTTAATTGGAGTTGGCGAATTATTACGGATGAATAATTTAGATCTATTAAATTTAGTATATCGTATAATGCATCTGTCAGGCATGTATTAGCATTTATTAGACATTTTTAGAATTTTAGTCTTGTTTATATTTAGAATGCATCTGATTATAATATGAATGATTGATACATTTAGGATTTTGAAGAAATATTATGATCTATTTGATTTATATTAAAATTTGTAATGGAGCGCCTTATTTTTTCAGCAACAATGCAGTTAGGAAAGTCATTATTAATAAGAGTTCTTTTAATGATTTTTTTTAGTGCAGTGTAGAAAAAAATTTTGTGTGGATGAGTTAATTTTAGCACGGTTTATTAAATTTTGTATAATTGTTATTAGTAGGGGCATTCTTTCATATAATTAAGAGTGCATGACTACGCTAGTAGGATATATATATATATATATATATATATATATATATATATATATATATAATTATTTTATAAAAAATTTATCAAGTATGTTATAAAATCACTACAAAAATAGCCATTTTGTTTTTAAATCTGAAAAAAAAAAAAAAAAAAAAAAAAATATATATTATATATTAGGATATCAGCCGATTCTGCTAAAAAAGTGTAAATCTGGCCATTAACTTAATGAATGGAACAAGACTTCTCTTTTCCCCATCAATACAAACACATTTTTCCCTCAAAGCTGAGTGCTACCATTGTGTCCACGGAAAACACCATGAAAGAGTAAGGTTTAAAAGACCTATTTATCAAGCACATTTCTTATTGACAACTCTACGGTTTTATAACGATTAGCTTCATTTTCGTAACCAAAAAATAAACAGAAATTTATGAAGAGCTCTTTTTTCATAAATATTTCTTAATATTATACATGTTATTTTTAATAGCTTCAGGTGTTGAGCTTGTATGATTGATTTTGCAGTTTCTTAAACAGAGAATTAGTATATATATATATATATATATATATATATATATATATATATATATAAATATATATATATATATATATATATATATATATATATATTAATTTAACAGAGAATTAATATATATATATATATATATTAATTAAACATAAATTAATATATGTATATATATATATATATATATATATATATATATTAAACATAAAATAATATAGTAAATATATATATATATATATATATATATATATATATATATATATATATTAATTCTCTGTTTAAGAAACTTCAAAAATCAGAGAGAGAGAGAGAGAGAGAGAGAGATAGATAGAGAGAGAGAGAGAGAGAGAGAAAGAGATCCAAACGAGTTTTCTTGAACAGCCTAAAATCTATAAATTGAACTTTAAAAATACTTTTTCACATTCCGACTGACATGTTTTATATCAGGATTAAAAATGTTAAAATGTCCAATGGACATTTTATACATTCCAGAAATTTTGACTGTCCTTTACAATCGTGTTATCATACATATATACATACATACATACATATATATATATATATATATATATATATATATATATATATATATATATATGTCTGTCTGTGTGAGTGTGTGTGTGTGTGTGTGTGTGAGTATTTCTGTGTGTGCACGTACATTTATCAATTGAACTATTGCCTGTCATAGTTATTAAACGAATTATATTTTCAATATACGACGTTCTATATGATTCATGCAGGCATTTTCAGATAATCCGATTTGCAATTGGGATTATAATAAAAATGAAATATTCTTGTGTAAATTAAATGCTTTTTTGTTAATTATCTTCGCGAAAGACAGACATACATACATGCATACAGATAGATAGATAGATAGATAGATAGATAGATAGATAGATTGAATAAGAAATGAGATGTAGAATAATTAGAAACTTTAGATGTTTCATTATTTTATTTAGATTCATCAGAAATGTAATTATTTTGTATGATTTAATCTGTAATTCAGTTTCGTATATATATTTATGTATGTTTGATTATATATTTTCCTATGAAATAAATACGAATGGCAGGTGTGTCAATGTGTCACACTCTTTCAACTTTACTCGTAGAAACCTTAGACTAACGTTTTGGAATGACATTTTGGAATCAAGTTTTCATTAATGCAATTATTTTCGGATTGCGCAATCTTGGCTTCTACTGATAAAAACAATTAAAATGACACAAGACTCTAACTTTTGATAGCTAATGTTCAAAATAAAATAACACTTCTCAAATTAAAGTGTTTCAAAATAAAATTGTCTGTGCATTCAACATTACTTTTAGAGAACATAGCCCAAGATTTCGAAGCATTTTGGAATCAGGCCGTTCAATTTTGAGTTCTTCTGTAGTTTATTGTTGCCCATTGCATCTACTCCTGCCTGACTATTATGATGAAGTTCCAAGAAGAGCCTTCCACAGTAGCTAACTTAAATGCCACCCGAAAGAGCGACTTTTACACTAGTATGTCATTACATCCAATTAAGTGCTAAAACCTATGGGAAATATATGGATCCATCTTTTCTCCTCCCATCTATAGAAGGACAGAAGGCATCCTATAGACTTAGGAGGCAACTGATCTAGAAGAATTGAAAATTTTGGTTTCAAATCCAGCTTCGAGAGGGTTTGACTGTGTTAGGTAGTCTTGTCCAAGGAAAAACATTGATAGTGTGCCTGCAATAATGCATATAGTGGCCCTACAACCATAAAATATTTACGAGTCTCGTGATAGTTATATATATATATATATATATATATATATATATATATATAAACCTAAGGAGTCAGGTAAACCTGACTAGGTTTCACCTATAAGGATCGTCAGGTGACGATCCGTATAGGTCCCTGGCTTTTTATGTTTGCTCTACATAGTGTATTGAGCAATTTACGGGGTTGATTTTACTCGTTTTGGAGGTTTTTTCTTTGGACTCTGAATATGAACTCTGGACGATTGGTTTCGTCTCAATGTCATGTTCGTAGTTCTTCCTTTTTATTCCTCGTTTTTCTTTGGTACAAGCTTGTTCTACTACAATCCAACATACCCAAGTTTTTTTCCAAGCAAGTACTTCCATATATATATATATATATATATATATATATATATATATATATATATATATATATATACCAGGTGTAACAGCAAGATTATCCACCCCACAAACTTCTAATATCTAAAAAAAATAAAAACTCAACTAATTGAGTTTCATTTCCCATGTCTTCAGATAAGATGTTCAGCCATCTTGATACCATTTGTCGTAAGAATCATTGAAAAATCCTTTGATTTCTTCAACTAGGAAGAGAACAGTTTAAAATCGTTTTGTGTCATCCCTCCCCCACTGTTTTCTTCACAAGTAAAAACCATCAAGTGAACGGTGAGCAAGTTTAAAAACAAGTGAACAGCAGAGAGGAAAACTGAATCAGTAGGTTACAACATTGTTCAAAGTAGCGTCCAACAGTGTTATAAAAATCTCAGAGAATTCCAGTAAGATATCTTCAATCATTTCTAAGATAGAATGGTTCCAATATTAATCTAGCAATTAGACAATTTTACTTCTATACAATTTGGACAATTTTGCTGGTAAATCATATAAAAGAGCGTTTGCTATCTATACACACAATGTATGTGTATGTATAAACACAGAATATTAAAACATATTCATGTTGTCTTTTTATAGATATACACTTTAGTTATATTTTACAGAATTGTATATATTGTGCCTGTGTGTCTATATATATATATATATATATATATATATATATATATATATATATATATATATATATATAAACAGAATCGGTTATCCTTGCTGAAACTTTTTCGCCCTCCGAGGGAGTTTATCAACGCAAATGCAAGGATTTTACATGAAGGATAAAGCAAAAATATTATTGGATTTTCAACATTTTCTTAAATTTAGGATCGCTGATATTTATCAATCAGTTTAGACAGAAAAATCGGGCAAGTTATGGAGGACACAGAGTGGCAGAATTTACTGACTTCTAAATGAAAATCAGTGAAGTTTTTTGAATTTATTTCTAATGCAAAATTATTCAAATTATTTTAGTTTGGGATTAAGCTATTTGTAATATATTTGGCATAACATGAGGTTAATGATTTAAACGTTTACTTTCGATTTTCTTTTACATTTTTGCAGTCATGCATCTTTGATTAGGAAAATATTAATTATTTTAGAAATTGAAATATTGAACAAATTCCGGTGCACAAATTTATATTTTGATAATATTCGATAACAGCACTCTCGAGATTTTTCCTTCTAACTATATATTTACTCAACCCCCCACGAGGTCAGGTTGTGACACAAGGTCGATTTAATGTGGGGAGCCAGAGCGCGTACACCTGGGCAAGGAACAAATGTTACCCGAACCCCCGCAACCGTCGGTTGCGCTGGCCTCGGTGCGTGCACCGATCCTTCTCACTAGTGCAATAAGAAAGCATGGCCTCGGGCAGCTGTTCTCCAGGGCCGGCACCTCTCAGTAAACTAATGAATTTCATCAATCGTTGTGTGTAATATCTCTTTTGTGTTCATATATACGTATTTTTCAAATTCTCCCAATGTATTATGAGGAACTGTACTTTTAATTCATTTCATATATATCTACTTCAGAATTATGCTTCTTATGGGCATTTTTGGTTCTGATCATATACATAACATTTTTAAATGTGGTTGTAATTATTTTAGTGTTGTTTAGATTGGATAGATACTTTTGAATAGTGAATGCTCTCGAGTTAGTAGGTTGTAGTTTGCATCTGTTTTTATCTAGTTTATTGTTGTTTATAAAGTTATCTTTCCTGTCGTTGCTTTTTTTGTATGTCTTCTTCTTAGCATTGTGGATCAAACAAAAAAGGATATTGTAGTTTTGTGAAGGGGTTTTATGTCTATTTATTCTTTATGTACGTATTGTGGGTTGCATATTATTATGTCTCTTAAATAGGATCCTATAATTATTCCCGATTTGATTCGTTCCAATGATGAAAATAAACATTGACCAGGTCATTCTTTTTAGTCGTTTTCTACAAACGTCAAATTGATGTACGATGTTGTTGTTACAGTTTTTTGTGTATATGTATATAGATATGTAACTAGTGAGCCAATCCAAATGTCTTGACTCGTTTATAGTCTACCAATAGAAGGTTAATCAATCAGAAGACGTAGAACATTCAATCCGTCGTGTATAAAGGCGACCATTTTTGTTCACTCTACCCGAATGTCAAGTCCAGCTTGTCAGGCGAAGAAAACCAGAAGGAAGAACTATGCTCTGCTACTTTTATCGAAATATCCACTGCTAACCCGAAGAACGTTTTCCTACTGTCTTCGAAATATTCACTGCTAACCTCTGGATTCTAGACTCGAAGACGACCGCCATGATGTATAACAGTTGTTAGACTCAGCTTCAAAGATAGGCTCTATTATGTGTTCGACGTTATTCAGCTTGTTGACAAGATCAGTTATAATTTTCTCATGCGGATATCATTATCTCATGGGGATATCATCCTTTTCTCTAAATTAATCTCATGAGGAATCATCTATGTATCTGAAATACGAAGAATGTTTTAGTAATATATTTTTAAAACGTCTACTTTCCAGAAATTCAAAAAATAGACAAACCACAACTCCTCTGAGGGAAAACCTCTTTAGTAACCCAAATTTCTGTGTATAAAAATTGTTATCGAAGGTGATAAAAGATGACTGGTACTTATATGAAAGACTTTTATGATTTTATGCGTGGGAATAGGTAATTTTGTTTTTTGTGTTAGATTTTTTGCGAGGACTCCAATGCAAAATCAAACAGTAAATGCGAAATCAGCCAACCTTGACGAATGAAGCGAGACAATGTGGAAAGCCCCAAGCGCAAAGAAAGTCGCAAAGGTCAAGGGGCAAAAGTACGGCCTGAAAACGACCACCGAAAGAACAGGGTCTAGAAATCGATGGGTAACACTATCGAAACCCTTGAACAGATCTAAGTTGATCATCGTTGTTTTATTGTCGACTTACTCGATGATCAAGCGTACCATATGAAGATTGTCCTGAATAGACCATTTGTTGCCGGCAAAAGTCTGTACGGAACCAATCACACTAGACAAGAGAGCCTGCAAATGGCTGGCTAAGATCTTGGCTAACATCTTAATTTTGTGGTTAACTTCGTTAAAGACTGAAAGCTATATATCACATCACTTCTGTTCTTGTTATTGTGTAGCAAGTTGATAACACCCCTGGTGAAACGCTGAGGTATAAACTCCTGCTCCTGCCCGAGGTTGTAAATCATTGTCAGTAAAGAAACAAGGACGGACGTATGAATCAAGTACAGTTCATAGCGTAGACAATCTAATGCCGGTGATTTTTCCTGGCCAACGAGTTTCAGCGATTTTAGATTTCCGACTGTGTGGCGAACCTCGCAACCAGCAGCCTCGAACTATGGAACGTCAGTTAAATAAGCGTCGATCTGTGCAGTGCATAGCCTGGACACACTGTTGAAAATATCCTGAATTTAGTCACGGAAGGCCTCACAAATGCCTGTGTTTGGGGTCACGGTCCGATTATTCGCCAATGAAACACGCGACATGACTTCCCCTGCATGCAATCAAAGGCCATATTCATCGTCTGGGACAACACTCTTTTTAACTTAGCTCTATCAGAGATAGTTCCGTCTTGATGAGTAAGGAGGCCAATTCTGCCCTAGCTAAGGCTTTTCTGCAGGGGTTAGGACACCGACAGCCTGTCGCATCTCAATCTTGATAGCACTATCCCATCCAGGGGAAATTGAGTTTTAAAGATATATACAGATAGGGGTGAAGGAAAAGGAGTACATTTTTGTAAGTTTTGACTACCTCGAAAAACTCCTTCATGTTGGCGCTACACTTCGGTGAGCAATTCCAGGATGAGTGCAATTCACCGACCGATACCGATACATTGTCGTTGTTTTTATTGCTGTTGTTTTTCTGGTTTCAGATGGCAACTCATTTTCGTTATCTTGATTTTAACGATTTGGGACCTCCATATATTTTTCTTTTCAATTTTGTCTTCATTTTATGGTAATGGCTACACACTCAACAGCCACTGTTGATTGAAGTTTAGTCGTTTATAGGGGTGGGATATTCTTCTTCATACGAACAGTTCTTTTATAATCGACCTATGTTTGTTCGCCAATTTTTATGATTGTCTTTTAAAATTTTCCTATTTTTCTTTTATAAAGGGAAACGCAAATTTCTTTTCAAATAAAAAATAATAAAATAAAAAAATATCAATAATAATAATAACAATGATAAAGATAATATATATATATATATATATATATATAGATATATATATATATATAGATAGATAGATAGTTATATATATATATATATATATATATATATATATATATATATATATAGATAGATAGATAGATATAGATAGATATATAGAGATATATGGATGCATTTATATATATATACATATATATATATATATATATATATATAGATATATATGGATGCATTTATATATATATATATATATATATATATATATATATATATATATATATATATATATATATATATATTAAAATAAATTATGATAATTAGTTTCAACCCGAGGGAATTTCACGGTTTTCCTATTTCGAAATTCAGATGCAATTCTAAAGTTCCTGATTGAGTAAGCTAAGGAGAGTGTACTTAAAATGTCCGTATAAATTCACCTATCGCATAGGTAAATAATTAAGCTAAACAAGATTAAAAAGTGTGTATTTAAAATTAATACATAAATACGTATATATATATATATATATATATATATATAATTATTTATTTTAAAAAATATAACATAAATATGTTATAAAATCACTACAAAAATAGCCATTTTGTTTCAACACCTCCGGTGTCTTATCAAGTGTCTTATCTACTCTGTATTGAGCAATCTTTAAAGAATAGTAATTGTTAGTTATTGGAATTCATTCCGTATATACCAATTATATACTTAAATACATACATATATATATATATATATATATATATATATATATATATATATATAGAGAGAGAGAGAGAGAGAGAGAGAGAGAGGGAGAGAGAGGAGAGGTAATTTTTTTTGTTAGATTCTGTACAAAAACTTATTGCATAGACTAAAATTAGGATTGGATAAAAAGGCACATAACATTTCATACAGTTCTCTTTATTTATAATATATGAATTTTCACAGAGAAGAATAAAAACTTTGTTACTGACAATTGGATTTCCATTGTTTTTCTCAGAAAAATAATTTTTCGTTTTTTTAAAACATCTTTTGATTCTTATGTGTTTGTAACAATGAAAAAAAACAACAGTCGTAACTGTCTATGGTGTTTTTTTTTATGATGAAAGGAATTTGACTGAATCTATTTATGCAGTGAATTACGTATGAATTTGTCCTTATTAATCCGCCTTTGTTCAGTGGTTCTGTTGTCGTATTGGTGAAATTGGCAGATTTTGTTCTCTGCATTCGTCTATTTTTTAGCTAGGGGTATTTCTCTGGTGTGGGGATCCCTAAATTCTTGTCGATGAACTATCATTCTTTGCATTAGTGACTGGGCGGCTTGTCCAATCTAAAGTCCGTGTCAACTTTAGCATGTAATTATATATATATATATACATATATATATATATATATATATATATATATATATATATATATATATATATATATATATATATATATCTATATATATATATATATATATATATATATGGGCTGATTGATATTTCGTTATATATTTTCTAAAATATCTGATACGTGGTAATTTAATCAAGTTTTGAAAAGTGAGTAGCACCGAGATTTTTCAGAAGGCTTTAGAATTTAAGAATATATTTTTAACCCTTATCAAAAAAGCTAGTGATATATTCGTATAAATATTATTTTGATATTATTCTAATATAATAGATATTATTATAAGTTCATATTGACAATAAGAAGTGTAAAAGACATTTGTAAATAAATGTGTTCTTTTTACAGACATACAGTCTCCCAACCAGTAAGCTGTGACGAATTGTTTTACATTCGATCAAGCATTAATATATTTCACCCTTTTTATTTTTTTGTTTGACACCGACTTAATCGTTTTCTGCCATTTTAACAACCTGCCATTAATTTTCATTTTGTACTTTCTTCATCCATTTTGTTTGTGCCGAAAGTCTTTCTCACTTCGTTCGATTACTTTTATTTAAAAGCAACTGGATATTTTCCTAGTTCTTGGTGTATCTTCTAGTTTTCCGTTATTGCTTTCACATGATTTCATTTTCTCCTTTCTGTTCAAACCATTAAATAATTTCGTATTCTCGGCTTCAACTCTCCTCTGTACTTAAAGAACATCTGAATAGTTGCCGAAATACATTCAGAACGGGTGGTCTCAAAGAAATTCAAAGGACATGACTGACGATATATCCGTGGCTATTTTGCAACGTAAGTGAAGTGGAAATAGAAATACTTACAGTGCTCTTTTGCTTTCCTTTGTCATAAAGGCTTTATTCTTCTTAAAACACCTAAAGGATACTTGTTGAAAGATTCCAATATTCTAATAGCCGTTTATGAATGAGAAATATCATTAAATAAAAAGTATGAGTAACCTTTACTAAAAAAATATAGAATGCATATTACTATGTATTAATGGTTATTAATTTCGTCTCACAGACCAAGTTCATTATTAGATTCCATATTCTTTCAACACCCTCAGTTAAAAGCATTGTACCATTCTGAAAAGTTAATTGGAACATAGCTTCCTTCCAAGTTGTGTAATATTTAAAATGATAGTATTACTGAACACCGTTGGTTATCATATGTATTTTCTTTAGATGCTTGTCTCTAGGGCTTTTGTCGATTAAGGTAAATATATATGGCTCAACAGTCATATTTATTTACCTTAGTCTAGAATATTTTGCTAGATTAAGGTAAATAAATATGACTTAACAGTCACATTTACTTAATTTAATCTAGTAAAAGCCCAAGGTGTCAAGCACATAAGAAAAATCAAATGATAACCAATTGTTGAGGCTGTCGTGAATTCGATGCTGTCATGTTGTAACGAAGGTTCTGTTTTATTTCAGAGTGTTTGTTACTTTCTTTTTTCCCAATGATCTATTGTGTCCTGTTCGCTATAAAATCAAACAAATTTTCATTAAATTTTAGTTGCTGTCTTCTGTTGCTGTCTTTTGTTGCTACCAACATTATCTTTGTACTATTCTATCCTGCATAGAACTAGCGCATTCCTAAAAAAAATACCGTTATGATATTTTCATTGGTACCCTAAAGTATTCTTCCCATTTTAATGGAAATTACATTTGAGGAGGTTTGATATTCTAAAGCAGTCCAAAAATATTCCGAATTGGACACATCACAGAAACAATAATCTACAACAGTTGATTGTCTTGGATATTATTCTAATGCAAGTAAGGTGTCTGAGTAAAAACATATTTTATTATTTTTATATATATTTCATCCTTGCTTCAGCTATCTATCTATCTATCTATCTATCTATCTATCTATCTATCTAGAGATCTCTCTAGATATCTGTCCGACTATCTCTCTCTGTGTCTGTTTGTTTGTGTGTGTGTGTCTGTCACTGTCTCCTATATATATATATATATATATATATATATATATATATATATATATATATATATATATATATATATATGAAAATAAAATAGTTTTAATGTATGATATATTTATGGCTTCAGTTCAGGTATGTAGCGTATGTTAGTATAAAATGGATATTACATTAATCTGTGATAGTGTGTGTTTAATAAGCAGTAATTCGAGCTTTGCCAAACTGGAATCCCTCTGTGGCTGAATGGTCATAGCACGTCGGGCTAAATGACACTTCCATAAAGGATACAGTTTCGATTCAGGTCGGAGAACGCATAATTTGTACGAAACATATATAAAAGTATAAACGGATCATTGATATATATATATATATATATATATATATATATATATATATATAGTTAAACCTAGAGAGCCAAACAAACCTATGAAGGTTTTAACTAAACGGACAACGATCCGCTTACGTTAAACATTGGTGATTTTGTCTGGCTCTCTATGCTTAACTAGGCCTGCTATACATAACTTATTCAGCACTTTATTTAGTCATTTTGCATACTCGTATCGGTTTTCTTTCCTTGGACTTTGGACTTGCATGCTAGACGATTTTTTCGGCTTACGTAGATGTTATTTGTTCCCACTTTTTATACCTTTTTTTCCCCTTTGGTATTGGTTTGATTATTCGCAAATTGAGACACCGAATGTTTTTCCCGACGAGTATAATTTCTTGTACTTATAATAATATTATATATATATATATATATATATATATATATATATATATATATATATATATATATATATATATCTATCTATATATATATATATATATATATATATATATATATATACATGTCTGTTTAAAAAATAGACCGGTGTATTCTACAGAAGAATGCTGAGAATATCATTGACTGGACATATGTGTAACGATAAAGCGAGACTTTTTGTTGTTTTCCTCTTGCCTTCAATCTGTCTTGTGTGTATTAACATCTCCACGAATTCTTTTCTTGTTATGTGCCTTTGAATTTTCAACTGTCGCTTCCTGATGTTAAGTATGTTTCCTTTTTTTCCATTTTCGCTAAAACCTTGTCGCTGCTTACGTGCCCGTTCAATGGCATCTTCGAAATCCTTATATAGAACCACATTTATATTGCTTCAAGTCTATTCATTGCAAGTGAGATTGTCAAGCATTCACTTTACTATGAGGAAAATTATATCCTTTCTTCGGGCTCATAATGCTCTCCTTAGCTTTTTGGAGGCGTCTTTGTCTCTCACAATTCGTCTTCGTATTTCAGTGTTGTACTTTACCTCCTCTGTTAAAACACTTGTCAGATATTGTGTACTTGTTTGTGTACTTGTTTGATTTTGCTTGCTCAAATTCGTAATTTGCATTTGGGGATCACCCATTTACTAACAACCATAGTTAATTGTAAACGTTAGGGTTCATGTCAGGTTTGCCGGTGCTGACTTGCAATAATGGCTTCTAGACTTGTTTTTTGGAAATCTGAAGAAACATAATAGTTCCTTCTCCCGTTTTCATCCTTTTCAGAAAAATATTCTTAGAAGCTAAGATTACGCAAAAAAAGTGATTCGTGTTGTTTCTGCACTTTCTGCTGCAAACCTTGCTTTACGTTATCGTTGGGACGATTATAAGTAGCGTTCATTTTCCCAAATATAAACGAAACAAGAAACATATCGAAAAGGAATCACAGAAAAGTAAGTTACCACCAAATTGAATTATCCTAATCTGAATGTACTGAATGTATAGATACAATCATGCACACGGGTGTTGACAAAAGCAGACATGACAATAGCAGGGGTATAAGCTGTTTATGAAATCGCCGTAACAACAAGACAAACAGGATCTATTTTAAAATATCTCTTGTTTATTGTTTACGATGATCGAAAGAGAAGAATCTCATTTTCAAAACAGGAAAAGATACTAGGGCGAACCTAAGGAATATTTATAGATTACAAGTTAAATTCGAATTGGATTTACTCTTGTCTTTACTATATCAGACTACCTATTCGATCTTTGTTCAAAGATACAACGTTCATTAAAATTAGATTGATTTATCATCAAATGACACAATGCGAATGAAAACTTCATTGCTATGCTTTATCATGTAACAAGTATTATAAGACCGATGTAGAAAATTCAAATATTGCTTTAATTTTCCAGATTACTTGTTGGTTTTCGTAAATACAATTAGTTTCTTGCTTTGGCCAATAATATCGTTCAAATTGAATAACTGAATGCATCTTTGAAAACGGTTAATTTTCTCCTTAGCTTTTATCGCCACTTCAGTTAAAATAATATTCATTATCATTATTATTATTATTATTATTATTATTATTATTATTATTATTATTATTATGTTTGTCCCTCCATTCGACCGTTACGCCCTGTCAATGAATAAATGATGTATTATTCTGTTTTGATCGCATAGAAAGTGTAAAAAAAAAAAACACTATTTCATTTCAGAAAGACAATTTAGAATGAAAGAAGTATTTATCTGCTGTTTCAGTAAAATGACAAATTTGTCAATTTCAAAACTTTCATTGCACCCAAAATTATAATCCAGATTAATTTCAGTTTTTATCACTATCAATCAGCTATAAGCTATTTATGTACTTTTGTTAATATCTATATAATAATTTTTCTAGACCTTCTCTTCCTTAGTTCGCACAACCGTTACGTCCTGTCAGTACATAAAAAAAAAACAATGGACAATTCTGGTTTGCTCCTGTGGAAAGAGGAAAAATGACAGTACTTCTATGAGGAAAAGATATATAGATAGATAGATAGATAGATAGATAGAAGTGTTTACCAGATGTTCATTGAAGTCGGAAAGGTTTTCCAATTGAAATCTTTCATTTGTACCCTTTTCTTAAAGCAAGGACCAGCCTTCATATTTAAGATTGCTATTACAATATTTTTTTAAAGAGGTTAAGCTGAAATATTCAAACATTTATAGGGAAATGTCTACTGATATTTTAGTCTCAATGAACTCGCCATGCGCTTATTCATCGGAAAATTCAACAAGAATACCCATGAAATTTTCAGAGGTATTTCAATTGTATTCTTCTTCTTCATCTTCCACAACGATCTATCATTTTGTTTCCCAAACATAAGTCCCTGTCCATGTTCTACCAAAATTTTACATAAGATCATATATATATATATATATATATATATATATATATATATATATATATATATATATATATATAAGGAAGGAAGGAAGTGTGTGTAACGAATTCACGGTCGCAATTTTCGACGGATTTGCACCAAAATTGACATGCACACGCTCAGTGCGAATACTATACATATTTGTACTTGTATCTTGAAAGATTATTGTCATCTCCCAAGAAACATTGTTAATGCAATATTTGACTCCCAATAAAATATCTTATATTTACTGTCAAAAATCTTTCTTATTTTTTTCTGTTGTAAATAACCTACAGAGTTCTGATAAATAAACCAATGTACTTTTTTATTCAGATATTTTCCTGGTTCACAAAGGTGTCTCTCCCTCTCTTTGATTTAGTTTACTTTCTTCGTATAGTTCATTATCAGTTCCTCCGACTCGTTTTCATTTATACGGGGCGTTTCACAACTGTTGAAACAAAGCAGTAGGCATTCAGATAGGGAAAAGTCGAGGAGCGTGAGGATCTTGATGAGACAGAACAGTAGATCTAGAAAAATGGTTCTCCTCCTCACATTGATAATGTTACTATGACATGGTTAGTTTTGGAAACCTCACACGCCTGACATGAACCCACCCTCAAATTTCTTCTTCTGACGGTCCTCGTCTACAACATCTGCCAGCGCAACCCTCGAACCATTCCTGCATTGAGGGAAGCCAGCACTGAGAAGATTGAAACAATCACCCAGGAGGGATGTGCATGTGTTATTAACAACTTTGCATTCAAAATATTCTTCAAATGAACAGCGGAGATCTGGAGCATGTACTCTAAGATTGCTCTTGACATTTTTAGTTTATGTTTGAGACTAAGTTGTTGTCGATCCTAAAATGATAGGCTTTAACTTTTAAATAAATCTAATATGCATTACTCTATCATTTGTGGTCCTAGATTTGTGCCCGATCATTTTGTTTCAAAAATTTTCAAACACCCTGTGAATATTTTTATTCTTTTTTTTATACGCCGAAATAGGAGGATACTAGAGAAGGATACAGAAAATACTATGGTCAGAGCAATTAATCAATGAAGAAATCTAAAAGAAAAATGGCAACACAAAGAAAACTTATACTTAGAATCAGGAAAAGACAGCTGAAATTCTTTACCCAGAAAATGAGGAATGTTGGGCTTTAAAAGCTTAACTCACGTGCGGCATATTGTGTGCAAGAAAGAGGAAGGCGGCGAGCCACTTATCTTACAAGCTTATATGAATGGATGGCGGAACGATTGGCGGGGGCATTATAAAGGGAGAAAAACTGCTAAGAGTCGCACGACATATACCGTTGTGGAGGGCCATGATTGCATGTGTTCTGAAGTGAAGCGGCACATAGAACAAGATACAGTAAATATGATAGCCATGAAAGTTTGCGATGTAATCTCTTCAATTTCGTCATATTTCAATGCGCCAATCTCACATATGTCTAACAAATGTCTTTACTATATGCAAAACATTAAAAAGGTGAATAAAAAAGTTATTTATTTTATCATTATTCATTCCAGACATCTTCTCTTAATGAATACATGTGCAAGAATATCGCAATGATATACACACATCTAGAATTTTGTTTCGATAATAATCCTGAAGCTATGTATTAACTACAGGTTATTATTTTTAGCTTCTGTGAATGGAACATATTCACTGAATCTGTTTTTCATCAAGTGCATGCCACATACAAGAGGGAAGTAGCAACATACGTCCATAAGGACCGGGTTGGAATAAATTGGCAAACAGAAATTGTACTGATCACGATGGCTATTGCTCAAAGACAGGACGAAAGAAACGTCCTATCCTATGAGCTTCGTATTATGAAGAGTTAATAGCAAATAAGAACGAAGAGAAAGTCGCTTTTTGTAAGGTCGCTATGAAAAATCCCCGCCTACGGAAAATAAACGTATAATGAACCGATATGCATTGGAATTGGGATCAGTATTATTGTCTGTATATCTATTTATTTATATATTTGCAATTATATAGATATGTCCGTCCTTTACATTATCCCAGAGAATTGTATAGTGCCTAGGATCAAACGTAAGAAAACTTGTGAAGGATTGTGGTTGGTTGTTTATATACCTATAGCATCGACTATTTATTCTCTCTCTATTTTTATATTTTTTGACTTGTTTTTCTTATCTTTTGCATTATTTACCTTTCTATTTCCGAATCTCCACTTACTTCTCTGCCTCATTTCCTTCTTTCTTACTTGTGTTAGGCCCTTTCTAGGTATGGTTTGGCTGAGGACTCTGTTTGATTTCTTTTTGCACCGTTTATGGATGTAATACTTTCTAAGTTCGTTTAGAGAACTTTACTTAAATTGTCCACAATTCTTATAGAATATACATGAACTATATCGAGGTGTCTCAGTTCTAATGCATACACGCACGCACATATACATATTATATCACATAATTATATACGTATGAACACATTACAATGGAAACATATAAATCTCAAATTATCGATCATACATATACAAGGAAATAATTGGAGAGGTAGCATTTCTATACGCCTGTTGTAAGATTCTTAATTTCAAGCGGCTAGCAATTGTCAGATGAACATTTCTGCCAACGATAGCCAGCTGTATAGAGTTCATATGTAGAAACAATAGCTATTCAATTATTTGCTTATATATATATATATATATATATATATATATATATATATATATATATATATATATATATATATATATATATATATGGATATAAATCAAACATATGGAAAAAATATACGGAAAAAAACAAAAAATATATATTATGTTGTTTTAATGTTAAATGTCCGACGTTGACATATTAACATTAAAACAAACATAATTGTATATAAGGATTTTTGTTTGTTTTTTTCCGTATATATTTTTCTTCATATATATATATATATATATATATATATATATATATATATATATATATATATTGAAGTGTTTGTATGTATGTATATATATATATATATATATATATATATATATATATATATATATATATATATATATATATATATATATATATATATATGTGGCTTGTGCATTTAGGCAGTAATCATTCTTTCATATAAGTATCATTAAATATGACTGAGAAAGTACTTTGATTAAGTTTTTTATATCATTTCTCCTGTGATATTATAATATTTTACTTTTCGGTAGATAAATTATATAAAAATCTTTCCAAATGTTATAATTTTTCGAGCACTTTAAGAGAAACTGATTGTTGAATGTATGTATTTAAATAAACATTTTCAAAACGCGGTCAACATATTGTGTCCATATTCATAGTTGATATTACGTAATGAATTAATTTTTATTCCATTGAAGACCATATTCAATATATTACCGAGATAATAAAAAGTAATAAAATAATGCGCCATAAAGTAACACATGGAGTCGCAATATATGAAAAACGTCTACATGTTACTCGTCGATGTATGGAAGCCCACAATTTCATAAATGTAAGTTGCGTATAAAAATACATAATAATCAATTTTATGTCTGTAATTTCCTCACACAGTAATAAAATAAGTAAGCAGCAAATTTATATTGATACATTTAAAAATATATTTTAAAAGATACATTTAACATGTCCAAAACACACATACTTATGTACTAATGCATTCTCAAACATATATGCAAATTTTAAGTGTTAAATATAATTTCAAGGCAAAGGTTTCTTTCTTTATACTTTGTATTATATATTTTTCACTTTTTGAAATGCTGGCCACAAATCCGATTCGAATTGGTTGACAAAAGGTTCAAGTCACTGGTGTTTATTCTGTATTTCAGTCCAGTCGATCGAATATTATTATAAAAGCAAATTGTTCTTTTCATGAGAGCATCACGTTAATTTAGGAATGCTATATTTTGAATGTAAATATACGTAATATATATAAATGAAGTTATTTGAATTCCCATTTTTAATCCGGATATCTAACAAAATCTATATATATATATATATATATATATATATATATATATATATATATGTGTGTGGGGGGGTGTATGTAGAGAGAGAATGACAGAGAGGTGTGAAATGGAGATGAAAAGAGAGATAGAAAAGAGAGAGAGAGAGAAGTACGTCGCTTGTTATCTTTAACTCTGCAAAGCTATCTGACTGCAGTTGGGATTTATGTTTTAGTGAATCTCCCACTGAAATAACGTAGATTATCTTTTCAATTTTCTATAAATATTTTCGCGGTCATACTGCTGATTAACTTTCGTCTTTGTTATCCGGACATCATGAATTTCAGTGTAGTACTTGATTGGCAGCTAGGTCTCACATTTCACTGTTGGAATTGCTATTTGTATCCATAAGTCATACCCTAATAGTTACTTTTCATACATTGCTCGCATTCGAAAATATCTACCGCCCCTCGGCCTTCCTTTCAATTATGCACTTAAACAAATTAAATGCTGTGTCAATCTTTCGGTCCTTATTGTTCTATCTGTGACTCTCAGCATTAGGTATCTCTAGCAACCTTGTATTTTTATCACTTTTCTAATGTGTAATATATATATATATATATATATATATATATATATATATATATATATATATATATATATATATATATATATATATATATATATATATATATATATGTGTGTGTGTTTGTGTGTTCCGTTAAAGACGACTACTAAGAACAAAAGTTCTGCATTTTCTGTAATGGCCAAATATATAAGCGAAAGCAATCGGAAATACCGAAACTCTGGACAATATAACACTTTTACAAAAACAAAAAAAACAAAAACAAAAAAAAAAAAAATAATACGCTCAATCTCGTGACTTTGCCAGTAGTCTTAACGAAATATATGTAAAATAGTGTTTGCTGCCTGTATCCACAATATATATGTGTGTGTGTAAACACAGAATATTAAAACTTATTCATATTGTCTTGATATATATTTTAGTTATATTTTGAACAAATATACACACACACACACACACACACACACACACATATATATATATATATATATATATATATATATATATATATATATATATTATATGAAATGGACAAAGTCCGACGATTATTTAAAGACATTTTTCTAACTTTATACATTCTTTTTATAGATACAAATATTTAAGTAAATGCTCTGTTTTATAATAAACAGTATTAACAACATTTAACGTCGTGAATGTCCGAGAAATTTTCATAGGCCGGTAAATGTTGTTTAATACTGTTTATTATAAAACAGAGCATTTACTTAAATATTTATTTGATATTTGTATCTATAAAAAGAATGTATAAGCAAAAAAAATATATATATATATATATATATATATATATATATATATATATATATATAGAGAGAGAGAGAGAGAGAGAGAGAGAGAGATCATAAAAAAATTTAGATTTATTATGTGTGTGTGATATGGATAACTATTGTGCCTTATATCTTCCGTATTGTACATTTATATATGTGTATCAGATATGAATACAAAAGTTCAGGATGCTTCAAACATACATTCACGTATCTCTCATCAAAATGTCCTTTATTTTGCACATCAAATAACTGTACATTCTAGACGAAAAAATCGGCACACTTATATAAGTAGTCACTTTACACGAAGACAGAGTAAGGGGGTCTTTGGCGCCAGAGTGAGGGCTTTCAAGTTATTAATCTCCTTTTTTTCCCCTTTTTTAGAGCCATATATTTCCATTTGACAGTGTGGTAGACATTACGCCTTCAATGTTGGCATGGGTGGCCGTTTGGTGCGAATTTCCCTGAAGCGCCGACACGTACTGCAATTCATAAAAACCCTCTTGTATTCATTCAATACTAGATGTTAAACGCGTGTACGTAGAAAAGAAAACGTACGTGAAAGCGGTCGCAATCATAACGTAACATGGACGTAACACAAATCAAAATAAATATACAATATATAATTTGATGTCACACTACGTTGCAGTTATATTCTACCGCCAGCGGTCCTCCGAAAGTTCGACCAAAAAGAATTACCGAACTACGACATCAAGCACGTAAAAAATATAAATATCTAGGAAGTGTTTCACAGTGGACAGAAAATGCGACACCGAAATTCGAAGACGAACAGGAATAGCGAAGGGTTGTTTCCAAAAATTGAATAACCTACCTAACAATCAAGTTTAAGTAGTAGGAGTACAGGGACTTAGAAATATGATGAAATGATAAATCTTACTCAGAGCTACAAAACACGTAATGCCGAAGAGACACGATCGTCTGCATCCTGAACGAATATTTGCACATTGACAATGTATAGATTTGACAATAATTTCATCTTCAATATAACTGTTTTGATTTAAATCATCTACGATATACTAATGATATTTTAACTACCATTAGAATTATATGAATAATATATAATGCCAAGCGAAATAATAGAATAATTCTGAATGTTGGATTTGAAATGGATAGAAACAAAAAAAGAAAATGTAATGGTGAAATCAAATCTTCATAAACATTAAAAAAATAAATAACTGAAAGCTATAAACGTACAGCAGTTCGTATTGTTAAAATACTGTACAAAGAAATCGTCCAGAAAAAAAACTAAGGAAAGTAATTAAGGAAAATCACCCTTTAAATTCACTTAAAATATATTATTTATAATGAAATTATATGGTCAGCTTTCACGTCCGGTTAGGAAACATGTAAAAAAGCAATTTTACGGAATTTTCCAAGTGGTAAATACACCTTAATATGAATCCATGAAAAGGTTAAGATAACAGATATCAGAGAAGTGATTAAAAGAACAATACAGAGGGGAGCGAATGGCATATTATTTAGAAAAGATATCAATCCTCTATCTGACGTTTATAAGCTAATCATATAAACTTCAGTAACTAAAATTTGGTATATAAAAAAAATTAGGTAGTACCAATATGTTTTATTGAAGTTATTGAACTTACAGGATGTATTCTAGAAAACTGCCAGTTGAAGTTATTAGGCAAAAATAAATAATCACATAATAAAAATGGAATAAATCATCATTAATTGAACAACACCTATAATAGAACAATTAACAAACGTTTATGTCTTTCAATTCTTTATCTTTTAATATAGTGTCCCTTTTTCTCAATAACTGCCAGTAATCCATCCTCCATTGATTTTATTATTATTTTTCAGCAGGTTCAATATCCGACATGGTAGATTTAATTGCTTTCCATAGGCCTACTTTGTTGTTATATTATTTACCAGCTTCATTTAATTACATTTTCACAATTGACGATAGATTTTCTATTGGATTTATACCAGGACTTGATGGTGGCCATTCCATTATCTTCTTTCCTATAAATCCTTTATACTCAAATAATTGGTGGCTAAGCATGGATACATGAAAAGACGCATTACCGTCCACAAATAAAGACTTCACTTTGAAACTACGATACAGGAACTTGTACCATGCAAAGAAATCTTGTTCATGAAATCACAGTTGTTAGAACTATTCAGTTTAACTTCTTCATCGACTTGGAATGGTCGGAAAATGGTTTGCTTAATAGTTCCAACTTATATACTAATGTTAGCGCCTCATCGTTGCCTTCCATTAGCCACATGCACATCTTCATTGGATAAAATTCCTCCTTTGGCTTATAAATCTGGTCCATCAAATTTCACACGAGATTAGTCCGTGAAAATTAATTAGAAAGTCAATTTATTTCTTGGCCCTACTTTGCCTTTAAATTAATTGTTATAGGGAGATAAGTTTGCCTTGAAGATTATTTTACAGATCCCAATTCATAGAGTATTTTACACGTTTGGTCTTTTTTGATTCCCTCAATCCAAGCCTTTTCAAACATCTGAGCGATGGTCAACAGCATTTGTTTCGCTATAACTCGCTTTAGTTTACGTTCAACTCGAAGAAGCAAGTTCTTAAAGTCATTTCCTTTTGTTCATGTTCTCAAATCCTCTATTTACTTTTATTTTCAACAGCCTTCTTTATTGTCCGATGATTTGTGCTAAACTTCTTAGATATCGTCAATGTGGATATTCCCACACTCAATATCTTTGTAATTTTCTGTTTTCAGCAGTTTTTAGATCATTTTCTTTACCCATGTTTCAACATATATTACGGAAAAAACTATAGTTTTCATTAGTTTTCTGAGGTCTTATTTAATATTAGTGTAATCTGCGTATTAACTTTAGTCAGTGTAATGTAGTAAAGTCCAAATAACTCCAAAACTAGCCATTAAAAATTGCAGAAAATTTAATTAAATATTTTACTAAGGGTAGAAATTGACGAGTTAGAATTTGGCAAATATTAGTTCCAGACTTTTTATTTTATTTTAATTGCATAATAAATTCAGATGGGCTGTAGATGGAGTAAGTGATTGCCAAGATTTTCCCAAATATATAGCTAATAATAAAAGTCCAGATAGTTCGATGAAGAGATGAAATAGAGTGGTTTGCTGAGAAGATATTTAACAGAATAACTTGACTTTATGTAAGCAAAATTGTTAGAATTGATTGGTTATTTAAAGCATATCAACCTTTCAAAGGTGATTTAACATATTTTCAGATTGTAATTATCTTTTGTAGGTAATAATTATTTTCTAGTACAAATCCTATTATTGAAACCATAGGTGCAAGAAACAGAATTGGATTAATAGCTTTCCAAGCGTATTTACACGTAACTGTATGTAACGAGCACGATTGGAAATCGAACTCGGTTCTCTGATTTCTCATTTCGTCCGTTATCATTTATTCAAAGCGGATGTCCAAACATAGAGCACAGGTATACCCGAGCGGTCAAGAAACAGCTGGTAAAGGCTTTGGTCTGTAAAAATGGCTGATGATAATGAATGAATATTTCGGAAATAATGGATATTACATTAAATATTAAATTCACAGTCTCTGCTGGCCTTAATATATATATATATATATATATATATATATATATATATATATATATATATGTGTGTGTGTGTGTGTGTGTGTGTGTGTGTATGTGTGTGTGTATGTTTTCTATAAACTGAAAGGTGGGTTTATGTTAGTGTTTAAACACAGCTATATTTTCATACATATCTGTAAACGGCAGGTCTTTGACAAAGTGATTTTGCTTAACTGATGGTGAATATCTTGGCTCGCGAAACCTGAAAAAAGGATTACATTTTTTTTCACCCCAAGCAAGGTGGGAAGCCACTAGGACGCAAGGGGTTACAGAAGATTTGGAGCAAGATCAGATAGGAGTGATAGAGGAAAGGGGGAGGAGAAGGATAGTGGCTAGATCAGGGCAACTGGAGATGTCGATTGACATTACATTTGAAAAGTTGGAGATTATAGCTCCCAGGGAAACAGGAAAAGGGAAGAGAGTTCCACAGGCGAGAGGTGCGAGATAGGAAGAGTAGAAGAGTAGAAGAGACAGCTAAATTCATTAGTTTTGACAGTGAAAGGGTGAAAGCGGGATGCCAGCCTCGGAGGCCGCTTGAATTCATGAAATCTGGGAACAAGCGAAAGCATCTCATCGGAGCAATTACCATGAAAGTATTTGTAAAAAAGACAGAGAGAGGCAACGACACATCTGTGAGTGAGCGACTGCAGACGAGATGCCAGATCAGGGCCAATACATTGCATATCAATCTCTGGATCTTATCAAGTACCCCGAGACAAACAGAAGGGTCTCCAGACCATATATGGCAGCAATGCCCCATGCAAGGGTGAATGGTTGATTTGTAGATTTGAAGGATCGATTCCGGGGAGAAAATTTTCCTGGCTCGGCACAAGGAGCCAATTTCATTGCGGTGGACGAAGCAATTGACTCAATGTATTTGTTTCATCTCAGGTCAGCAGACAAGGTGAGACCGAGCAGCCGCAAAGAGGTGGTCTCGAGAGGTTGAACATCAGACATTCTAATAGAGGGCAGGGAAGGATCTCTGTGGTGATTAATAGAGAGCAGTTTTGTTTTATAGGATGCGTAGGAATCTACTGTTTCATTTGACTATAAGCTCAACACTACGTATTATATATATATATATATATATATATATATATATATATATATATACACACACACACACACACACATATATATATATATATATATATATATATATATATATATATATATATAAATACACACACACAAACTAGAGGCAACCGGATGTCTAGCCACACAGATGAGCTGAGAAACAGCGAAACAATCTCTCTGTGGATGACGTTTATATATATATATATATATATATATATATATATATATATATATATATATATATGTACCAAACCGTAAGTGGTAGGTGTTATTCCAAGGTAGACTTTTTTTTTAATATAAATCTATTAAAAATCAAATCTCTGAAGTAGAAAGCCCAATATATCAATTTTTATACAGAGCAATATAAATAATTCTAAGGAAAAAGTTAAAACAACATCAGTTATAAAACCTCATCTTTTTTAATAATAACTGCAGTTTCATATTTTAAAAATGCCATATTATCGTGAGCTTGTGCAAAAGTAATATGATCTTAACAACACCAAAACAAAAGCACTATACTCTTCTAATTTCACATTTTTCCGCTTTTATAATTATATTTGACATCATGCATTCTGCCTGAAATATGGTAGTTCCTGTTATTGTGTTCCTTGCTAATTAACATTTCAGGAAAGCACTGTGATCGTAAGCAGTAAACATATGTATTTTTACAAGAGAAATGCAGAATATTAAGAAAGGTTATTTTGTACATGAGCTACACGATTGTAACGGGAGAAAAACTGTTTTCAAAAATATATAAGGAGGATTCGCTCCTGATAAATAATGTAAATAAATAAAAAATAATTACTAGAAATAAAAGCAAATATTTCCTGAAATGCGAGCGAAAATATGCTGGTTTTTGCAAGCAATAGGTGAAGAGTTTTCAATGTGAGCCAACATATTATAATACATTAGTCTTACATTATTATATATAATGTAGTAATATGATTGACACGTTCATTTATTATAAAATAATATTTATATATTATTTTGATATTTTTACGTTTTTCTCTCTCTCAATTACACACATATACACGCATATACATATTTACATATGTATGTGTTCATGTGTGTGTGTGCGTGATAATATGTATGAATAAAGAGGTAAATATATTTGTCACTAAGCTGATTCCATCCCATCGCTCCTTTCTATCGTGAATATATATATATATATATATATATATATATATATATATATAGAGAGAGAGAGAGAGAGAGAGAGAGAGATAGATGGATCGATCGATCGATGGATTTCAAAAAACTCATTCAAAGAATAAATTAATAAAGTTAATGTAATTAATGGCCAATTCATTTCGCTGATAGATTAAGATGGCACCAACTTACTGACCACTCGCTGAACGACGCGATTCTTTTTTTTTTTTTTTTGTTAATTGTACAATGGATTAGATGTTCGGTCCATATTGTTTGCAAGTACTTTCGGTGAAAACATGCACTATCTTCAGGTATAGAACTTATTTTTTTTCCTCAATTTCATTCACTTTCGGGTAAAAATTCCAAGACGGACATGTATGTAGTACTAGTCAAAAGATGTTTTATTAATGCTAGAATTTCAGTATTGTATTAATGTAGTAATTCAAAATTTCTATTATTCTAAGTGTTTTTTCCGCTGACGTGATAAAACTTGATCACATTAACTTTATTGATTTATTCTTTGATTGATTATGTTACAATAATAATGAAGCTGCATTTTTATTAATTTGAATATATAGATATATAAGTAGATATATATGTGTGTGTGTTTGGGCGTCTATTTTGTGTGTATGGGTGTCGTAATATGTACATCTATATGCCATGTGTGTTCTCATATCTTATGAATAATAATGGGATCAAATCTCGCAGCAGTCATTTGACCTGAAACTGCTAACGAAAATTTGCCACATACCTTTTTATTTAACAGTTATAACCGACAATTAGTTCAGTGAAACTAGAATTTTATCTCAAGTTCCTCTCAGATTATTTAACTCATTACCTATATATATATATATATATATATATATATATATATATATATATATATATATATATATAACTTGATATCGCCCCATGCAAAGCAGTAAAGCCACGCGACAAAAATACAAGGGGTTACAGATTGTGGAAATGTTAGGGACAGAACCATTAATAATTAGTCAAAAGAGAAAAGAGACATCAAGCGGACAGTAGATAGCGATTGACATTGCATTTAATATTTTGCGGTTTATAGTTGGTTGAAAAGCATTGAGCCGGTAGTGGTTTCCACAAACGAGAAGTACCTGATAAGAAACTGGAAGCGTATACTTTACGGATATATCTAGCTAGCTCAATTGTAAATTGATGAGCTTTTGGCGCCAATCTAGTACTCTTTTTAAATTTAAAAGAAACATCTAGATGTCGAAAAGCCCATCCGAACTGTTGCAATGAATGTATTCAAAGACACAGAGAACCAACCAGATCAGGACAGATAATATTGCTGAATCTTCTTTGGATCTAATCAAGGAGAGCAGGTTTTGTGGCAGCAATATACTAAATATGGATGAATGATCGACTTATAGATATGTAAGATACAGTCCGGAGACGAAAATTGTCTCGTATTGAACGAAGCTTCTTAGAAGATGATCTGTTAAAGGATTCAATATTGTGTTTCCATTTAATATCAACAGAGAACTTTAGCCCGAGTAGGGGCAACCTGTTATTTTCTTGGAGGTTAGCATCAGCCATGCTAATGGAATATAGGGACGGATTTCTCAGTGGATTAATGAAGAGAATTTTAGTTTTGGAGGCGTTAAAATTAACAAACCATCTTTTGCCCTAGTTAACGACGGACTTGAGGTCGTTTTTAACATCGGCTGCCATTTTGACATTGTAGGACTTATCAGCCTTAGTGCTAAGGCAAAAGTAAATGTTTGTCATCAGCGTATATGCCACTTTGATTTCTGATGCCATCGGAGAGATCATTAATGTGTTTGTTTTGTTTTACGGCATATCAACCTCAATGGGTCATTTAATGCCGACAACTTTTTTATTATTTTGTTTTCTGGTAATATTTTTGTTTTGTCAAAAAATATTTCTGTTAATATTTTTTCCTCAAAAATGTATAGCTGGTAATATTTTTTTCAGAAACCTATTGCTGGTAATAGTTTTATTTTTTCAAAAATTTATTTCTGGTAATAATTTTTTACAAAGTATTTCTAGTAATAAAACCTATTTTTACACTTTTATAATGCTTTTTACCTCAGTTTCGGATTTAACTATTTGCCCATAGCTAGGACCCTAGCAGGTGTTACCACCCCGGGTCAAGGTGGACCTGGGAGCACCAGCAATTAAGAGGTGATTCCACGTTCCTCAAAACATCGTGATCAGGGGCCTTGCCGTTGGATGTAGTTTATCGCTTTACCATTACTAATCAATGAAAATTAGAAACAGGGTAGGACGATGGATGGAGCCCTAGTGGACACACGCACTATTACGAAATGATGTAGACGATTGACCGTTCCGGATATATTCTATTTCAAGGTTTGGGAAGAAAGACTGGATCAGTCAAAAAAGAGTCCGGAGACATCGTAACTTGTCAAAGGCATTCGAGATGTCCGATGCTACAGCCTGTTTTTACCTGGAGTATGATAGACTCTTTCCTCAAATATCAACAGTACATCAGCTGGTGGCATGTGAAATGTCCCTGGGGTGAGAGTGAACCTATTCAGCATTGATTGTGGGCTCTACGATTTTCCCAAAAAGAGATAGAAGTGTTTATAGGCTGAGTGATGATAGTGTCGGTCGGTTCACAAGATTTCCCAAAAACTGGAGTCACAGATGATGATTTCCAGCAGACAGGAAACAAGAGGCAGTGAGTCATTTATTATACTGCTTAGAGAACAGGATCCAGTTGAGGAGTAGAATTCTTAATGACCATCGGGTCAACATTCTTTGGGGGATTTAGGTTAAAGATGATAGCAGAAAGCATGGAATTGCTTATATCGATACCACTCTGGGTGGGGAGTTAGGCAAGGAAACCCCAGATGCGTCAAGAGTAGAGTTTTAGAAGAATGTACTGGGTAAGCGTTCAGCTTTAACAATAGAGGATGATAACGCCTCACATTGATTAAAGAGCTTGGTGTGATAAAGACATTACAATTATTTAATAATTATAGGGTCGTAAGTAAACATGACAACCAAATTTGTTCGAGGATTTGCGATGACTCATTTTCTCGAGGTCATGCTTATATTTTTTACGAGCATCAACAAATAATCAACTGTTGTAACCTGAGTGGTGAAGCTGTTATAGCCGAAAATAGTGGTTCCTTTCTGCTCTAGTGGCCGAACATAGAGAGGTTTATGGTTTCAACTGTTACTTCCGAGAAGAGATGAAAATGTATATGCCGGCATTGACCTGAGAAGAAACCGCAGTGGCACAGTTTTTAATTCGGGCGTTAAAGGTGTCAGTCCAAGGGAGTTCACGAAGAAAATCCCGGAGTGAGTCCTAAACAATATATAGGCAACGGAAATGTCTTCCGGTTTTATAGATGATTTGAACGAAATATCAATAGCTACTACCAAATATTTCACGTTACCATGAGGGAAGTGTTGCGAAACTTGGCAAGAGCGAAGAGAGGTGGTAAGAAATAAATAAAGAAGAAAAGACAAAGATGTCCGCAGATCGATGGAGAGTAATTGTCTTTTCTGTCAGTTATTATTTCTAATATGATGCAGTCCTGGCTAGAGGGGGAGCGATAAAGGAAAAACGATAGGTAAAAAAGTTTAGTAACGAAGGAAGGAAGCACATGAAGAATTTTTTTTTTTTTTTTTTCCTCTGCACGCATGTGAGTTTATTAAAGGGGATCTGAGAGAAGCATATAAATATATGGGACTGCATCGCAAAACAAGCAATGTTTTCGATGGAGGGTTTATATATATATATATATATATATATATATATATATATATATATATATATATATAGTATGTATAATGGTTTAAATACGACATATATCGTAAATATTATTCAGTTTATACGTTTTCTTATGGATACATTTATTTGAATATGCGTCGGAGGTGCATGCTTAATCTGTGATAGTGTATGTTTAATAAGCAGTAACTTTGCTAAACTGGAATTCCTCTGTGGCTGAACGGTCATAACACGTCGGGCTAAATGACAGTTCCATATAAGATACAGTTTCGATTCAGGCCGGAGCACGCATAATTTGTACGAAACATATATAAAAGTATAAACAGAAAATTGATATATATATATATACATTATATATATAGACGGTACTTACATCAAACCGCGACTAAAAGTTTATATATATATATATATATATATATATATATATATATATATATATATATATATATATATATCGTTGTTAAATATAAGTTACGGTTTTTATATATATATATATATATATATATATATATATATATATATATATAAACAGTACTTACATCAAACCCCGACTAAAGTTTATATATATATATATATATATATATATATATATAGGCTGTTAAAAGTAAGTACTGTTTTCCATCTATATATATATATATATATATATATATATATATATATGGGGCTGTATGTATATATGTGTTCTTATGTTTGCGTAAAATTAAATTTTTGTACAAAATGTAAGAATCAAATAAATGTAGAAAAAATGAAGATAATCGTAAAAGTGGTACTGTCGGGAATTGTTGATTAGTAAAGTTGTTCTGAGTTGAACTGACTCGTAGAAACAGAAAGGTGGGAAGAACAGCGGAGTCACAGTGAGAAAATGGGTGTGTACATTGGAGCGTAATTTGAGGAATCAGAAATTCAAAAACAAAACGAGCAACGAGAATAAAATGTCTGAAAAAATTGCTTGCGAAGCCAAGCGAAAGTGAAAGTGAAAATAGACAGTAACAACAAAATCAGTGGCAAGAGAAGTGCTTTGCTATGTTGTTAACCTAATCCTTTTGCAGATTAGACCAGATCAATCAATGTAGGACCGCTCGACGTGTGCAACATTACAAGACAACCGGAGAAATGAGCGTTAGAGAGGAAGAGGAATGAGCATGCAATAGAAGGAGAAAAAAAAATGGAACGATCGCACAAGCTAAAAAAATGATTTTAAAATATTAGGAGAAACGAAGCCAAAAGAATTAAAAAAGGCATTTTAAAAACATTCGGAAGAAGACTAATGTGTGAAAATGTGGGGAAGTGTCTTTGGTGCGTTTCTGTGTTCGTTTTAAAAGATTTCCGTCTTGTTTTTCTCCATTTCTCTCCCACCATGTGTTTCCTCACTACCATCTAACTATCACAATCTCCATTAAGCTCAGAGTTTTTGTATTTTCTTTTGAGGATCTTTACCAACACTTTCTGTTTCTCTTTATTTACACGTCTTCCGAATGTTTTTGCAATCTGTCTTTTCTCGCAAAACGTTTTTTTTTTAATTTTTAGATTTTTTTGTATCAGTTTTGTTTGCTTTGTTTAACTTTTCATTCGATCCAATTCCAGTTGTTCGTTCCATTTTTTCTTACTTGGTCTTTTTTTTTTTTGCTAATTCCTTTGATTCTTTTAGTCTTTTAGTAATCTTCTTCTGACTTTTAAAACTGATTTTTATTCATTTTAGTTATTTTATACAACTTCAGCCTTTCCCATCGTCTGTGTTTTTCTTTCACACCATTTATTTTTTCTTTTCTTTTCCTCTTCACTGCAATTTGTTTGATTATTTTTCTGCATACGCGTTTTTCTTTTTATTTTAAGTATTTGTTCATGCTACTTATGTTTCTTTTTCCCATTTCTTCTGTTTTTTCGCCATGTATTTTTTTTTTTGTTTCTATCTTTCGCTATTTCCTTTATTATCTGTTTAATCTCCTATTATAATTTCTCAGTCCCCTTTTTCATTTTTCATACTTAGTCATTTTTTCTATCTTTCTTTCTGACACAGGTTTCTTTTCTTTCCTCTTTTTGCCTGTGCATCGCCTTCATTTTTTATTGTTTCCGTTTTACATAATTTATCATTTTTAGTTGTTTTAATAATCTATTTTCAGCTTTTGCTTTCTCGTTTCTAGTAATATTCTACACTCTTCAGTTGATTTTACTTACCTTCTATTTTCTTTAAGCTTATCTATCAATTTTCATTATTTTGTCTGTTCATAGTCTTCCGTTCTTTTTGTTCCATGGTTGAAGCCTTTTATACATTTCTTTTATCTGACTTGCTCTTTTTTATGATTTTTCATCATTTATTATCTATTTCCTGTTACTCATGTTTCTTTTTCAACCATATTTATTATTGTCCCAACTCTCTTTTATTCGTCCGATTTTTTTTATTTATTTATTCCCTTTCTACATTCACTCTTTCTTTCATTTGTTTTTAACATCCTTTCTTTCCTTCTATCACTTTATTTCCTCTGTTTTTGTTTCTTGCCTTATTTATGCCTTACATTCTTCTTTTCATTACTTCTTTTATCTTACTTTCACTTGTTGCCGATTGCATGCATTTCAAAACCATTGTCGTTATTTTCCTTATCATATTGTTAATTTCACTCTTTCAACTTGTATGCTGATTTGCTAATAATCTTTTGTGTAAGATTCTAACCTTAACATAATTTTCTTCTTTTGACCATACATTTACAAAATAATATTAAAAATTTTCGTCGTATTTTCTCTAAATTATTTCATTATTTTTTTATTTTTCCTTGTTTTTCTTTCCCCCATAATCCTTTCTTTCTTTCTTTCTTTTATCATCATTATTTCTTTCTTTTTGTAAGTTTCGAGTTATTTTTCATTTTCCTTCTCAATAATATTATTTTGTTTATTATTCTGTCGCCTTGTGTTATCTATTTCCGTTATCGATTTTCATGTTATACTTTGTGTGAAAAATTTATTTCCATGGTTGGATCATTTATCTTTTTTTATGAAAGTTAACGCAAACCTATTTTTACCCATATACTGATCGAATCGACAGACACAATGTTAAACAAGGCTAATGGATAAAGGTTCTCGGAACGCTTTTCACGAAATAAAGTGTATCATCTCGATTCTAACTATTCTCTATGGTAGTTTTCTAAGCTTAGCTTAGATGTAACACATTTCCGAAAACATGTAGAAACCAGTTAGGATCGAACTCACTGGTCAAATCGCAATTGATTTAGCAAAATAAGCTTACTAACCATCACATCACGTTGACGTGTCCTTAAGTAATCGCTATGTATGTGCTATTAAATATATTTAAGTCTTAATTAAAATACAATATATTCCTTGTTATCTGTCATTTTATTAAAATCACATCGATCTAGCTGAGTCCACTTTAGCATTTCAATTTAAATTAATGTGGAATCTTCCCGTTTATAAAACTCGCCTGTAAAGAATAGAATCATATACTGCACTTGCTATGTGATGCTTCTATAGCAAATGGATTTTTATGAGGTATTTGTCTTATAATATTTGCCAACCTAGGCTATTTTGCGAAAATCTATGCAATTAATTAGACTGGTTTTGATCTTAGTGCCATATTTTGGTTCCATATTCTGCATCACTGCTATACTAGGTGCATGTTTCTAATTGGAAAATTTAACATTTGCTGTGAGTGTGCAGCATCTCTCATATTTCTCTTCTCTGTCTTTCTCTCTCTTACGCATTGACAGAAATGCACACAGGAAAAGGCGTGCACACTGAAGCATACACATATCTATATAAAGTGGATAAATATTTTTTTTTTATCTTAATATAAGAATAACAAAAAAAAGAAAATAAGTAATCAGTTGTCGGTAGCTCCTGACGAGTGGACGGAACAATTGCCCCAGTGTCTGCCTACGAGAGTCTGCAGGTGAGGTGCTGAATATAACATCAATCATCTACGTAATATATATATATATATATATATATATATATATAAAGTGAAGTTTAAAGTTGAAGTTAAGCCTAACAGAATATTTTCATGCTAGACGCAATCATCAGGCCGCCTGACGATTGCGTCTAGCATGAAACAACCTGTCGCCCCTGTATGTTGACTTCAATCTTCACTTTTAAATTTATATACGCTCTATCTTTGATATTGAGCAATTTATCCCTGTAAATATAGCACACCTTAAAACTATAAAATATATATATATATATATATATATATATATATATATATATATATATATATATATATAAGAAAAAAATTGAGAAAAATCCACACAGAAAAACTAAAAAAGCAAAGATCACAACAAATAATGCTGACGTTGATACTTTAAAAATCAATAAAATAAACGGTTGTTACCAGCCAGGATATATACATATATTGTAATTTAAAAACCCATTAACCATGTTTTCGTGTCCGACCTATCATATCCAAAACAACTACAACTGTGCAGCAAGTATCAAAATTCGTTAACCACTTAATTTTCCCATAAACACCCAACAATTATAGCATAGTGTCAACAAATGACTTCTTCCACATCTTGAAAGCGGTGAATCCCATTGGATATACTATGGCCTCCAGGGAAATCGAAAGCCTCTTTACCAAAATCCTTTCTGACAAAACAATCAACATAATTAACGACAGTGTCGACAAACATCAAACAATATGTCTCCGCAAAATTCAATATTCTATCTTCGGGAATCTCCACCTTGTTTGTACCATGAAAGCTCCATTCTACGACCACAAAGGCAACATATATACCCAAACTAACGGTGTTAACAGGGGAAAACCTTTAGGTCCTGCTTTCGCCAACTTTACCTTTTATCCTAAGACTGAAAACAGTGTATTTATAACAATCTATAAACCGGATATCTACATAAGTTATGTCGATGACATTTGCATTTTGAAAAAAATACAGATTAAATGATAAATCTAAAGTAACGTTGTGAAAAAATCTCAACAGTAATATTCCCGTCTGAACCATTGGTTCATAAAAAGATGCCATTCTTCGACGTTGTGATAGAACTAAAATCCAAGGAATTTACCACTCGCCCGTATATGACCCCACTAGTACGAACTTTTGTCTTCTAAAATATGATAGTCAATGGACGCAAATATATAAAGTAACAATGATGACAAACTTGTTAAATAGATCATACCATAAATTCACTTCTCAAAAATATTTCTAAGCGAAAGGAAAGACATAAAACAAACCCTACGTCGATCTCTTTTTTCTTATCTCATTACTTCGCCTCTTTTTCTTTTTTCATTTTTTTCTCTTCTCCTTATTGCCATGAAAGTTGACCTATTAAATAGGTCAATGTCTTACCCAACCCGCAACTCCTCAATATCAAGTATTGTAATAAAAATAATAATAAATTTTAATACACTCTCTTCTCTCTCTAAATTAGATCATGTCTCGCACATTTTTCCTCACCACCTCTATGTCACCTTATATAAGCTTAATACTACTCTTCAAGAGTGTAAATTTTAAATTCATTGTTTCACCCTTGAAAGTGGAGTCTGAAGATCGAGAAAAAAGAAAAAAAAAACTCTGGTGAATTAAATTATAACTAACCGAACCTTAAAGTCGTATGTTTTGCATTAAATTTTATATATACATATATAATATATATATATATATATATATATATATATATATAACATCAGTTTGTTTTGTTTTTTTTTTCAATTTTCTTGTCTTTTTGTCAAAAAATAATGTCACTCTCATAATTCATCTCTCAGCCTCTGTCTATCTATCTATCTATATATCTATTCTTTTCATATTTGTTGATGTATATCTATGTGCTGCCTTATGCCTTAGAAAACTTCGTTTTTCCCACAGATAACTGTGATTGATGTGTAACCTATTCTTTTAACAGATCATATGTGCGATAATTTTCAGTGTATACAGTCAAGACAACTTCATACAACCCCCGACAATATCAGGTCAAAAATAAATTTTTTAGCCCAAAGTCATCTCCCTTTATGTTTTTTTGACAGAATTCACAATTTCGGAAAGAAAAACTAATGTCACGGAATTTCTCTTAGACGATAGCGATCTTCGATAAAAGATTAACTTAATATGAATGGCTTGAGAGATTGCATGGGAAGTAGACATAACATTTCTATATATAAATAGAATGCTTACAAGATAAAGTATGTGATAATTCATGAGAAAAAGAAAAGAATCATTTATTTTCTATAATTTACTAATTCAGATATTTCGAAATGATTTTCAAGTAAAGAACAATCTAATACTGTTAGATATGTGGAGAATGATAGAGAGTTTAGCATTCGCGGAGCAGATATTAAGGTTAAGAAGTGTTTAGATGAACAGCGAATAACTAACCTGCATTGGTTATGAAAATGGTAGAAACGCGATGAGGAGGGAGTTTAAGTTTTCATTAGAGATAAAAGTGACTAGCCCTGAAGAAGAAGAAGAAGAAGAAGAAGAAGAAGAAGAAGAAGAAAGAAAAAAAAAGAAGAAGAAGGAAGAAAAGTAGAGGAAGAAGAATGGCCGAGAGATCCATCCACCTCCGTAGAGCCCAATTTTTTTAGCAAGACTTATCGAACATGCAACCTGGTAGACTTAATATATTCACTTTTATTAAAAATAAAAATAGAACGTTTAAATATCAAATATAATAAAGTCTGAATTAATAAAAATGAATTGAAATTAATTACTTTAATTATTTAGAAATATATATATATATATATATATATATATATATATATTGTTGACCATGTTTGCCGTAGTCTCTGAAAATGGAATCCAGTGAAGTCCGTAATTTGTTCAATATCAGAGTTTGGCAGTGAAGATTCAGAGAAAGTAGCCGCTGTTAAGTAATTCTTTAAGCCTTCAATGTCAGGTTGGCAATGGAGATATTTTTGGAGAAAAAACAAAATGGCTGTCTTTGTACACGTCGGATTGAATATTTTGAGCTTTCTGATTGGTTAACTCTTCTATTGGTGAACTATAAAATGAGTCAGCTCATTTTGACTGGCTCACTAGTACATATACACAAAAAACTGCAACATATATATATATATATATATATATATATATATATATATATGTGTGTGTGTGTGTGTGTGTGTGTGTTTGTGTGGGGGAGTGTGGGGAGTGTTTGTGGAAGTGTTTGTGAGGGTGGTTGTTTGTGTTGGTCAAATTAATTGTGCTTTTAATTTGATATTATTTCTTATTTCTATAAACAGTATATTTAGTGGGTACATATATTTCAGTGAACATACCTTTGTTTTGAAAACTGAAATTAACATCTACCTGCCAGTATATCTAAATGCTTAAAAAGCATTTGCTCCCGACAGGAATCCAACCTGTATTGCTTTTGCTAAAGTATTTCCCTGGGTGAGTAAAAAGTTCGAATACATTTTCCAATCTCCTGTTAGTGGCTACATTTTCTTTTTTTTATTAAGTTTAATGTTTTCGATAAATATATATATATATATATATAAAGGAAATATGTTTTTTCAACAAACAGGAAAATACTCTCAAACGTTTTTTGATTTGTAATGTGATTTTTGAGAAAAAACGTTTATACATGTATTTATAAACATATATATATATATATATATATATATATATATATATATATATATATATATAAAAATATATATAGATAGATAGATAGATAGATAGATAGATAGATAGATAGATAGGTGCATGTGCGTGTGTGCATAAGAGAGAAAGAGAGAGAGAATGCATGCGAGTCTGTGTGTGAGGTATTTTCCTCGTGACTTTGAGGTGACTATTATTCTTACAACACTTTGCTAATCCAACTTGCTCCATCTTTGTAGAATTTTTTTAATAGGATTTCCCCCCAGCAAGCCAGTAAAGCCACTAAAACGCAAGGGTTTACCGGGTGTAAAAGAGTTAGAAAACATAAACATTATGATGGAGGGAAAAGTGATCAGAAAGTAATTAGATAACGAGTGACAGCCTTTAAAGATTAAAGATCAAATTTGGAATGAAATCATAGATTCAGAAGAGAAGAACGCGAAAATTATCATAGATCTTACGCTTACACCTATCCAATTCAACTGTAAATAGAGGGGAGTTTGTTGTCAATCTTGTATTGGGCCTAAATTCATAAAGGTAAGAGCGAAGAGGTAATTCGTGCAATTACTATGAATATGTTATGATTAATCGAAATGTGGGTCTGTGTGTTCTGGTGTCTTAAAATATCTATAACCAACAGAACCATGTCCACATCCTATATTTTCTCGGAAAAGAACACTTATCTAGTAAGATTAACTCAAGCAGGATATCAAAATATTTTATCTGCTATCTAGTGCGATGATTTTACAAGCACGTTTGTGAGATCCAGCCTGTGATACGGAATATT